>NW_026847882.1:45275513-45357801 GCF_025583915.1 Anolis sagrei ordinatus | reverse complement strand
TATTAAAAATACTGTGGATAAGAACTGCATTGAGTCTATGTGTCATCTTATTTGAGATATCAATGAATTTCAGGTTTTGATCCCCAAGAGATCTTGTTATGTACATGCCAAAATCCCAAATTTAAGATCTGATCATGCTAAACATAAGAGGATATGTCAAATCATGATCCACCATGCAATGGTCCATCCTCAGATTGACCCACGTTTCTGTATTGTACACTATGCATTGAATCTCTTCCATATGCTTATGTGCTCCAACCTCCCTTGATGGTATGAGGTCATAACATACATATACATAAATAGATAGATAGATAGATAGATAGATATGGATATATGCATATGTATACATAGACCCAAGAGATGTTGTTATGTACATGCAAATATCCCAAATTTAAGATCTGATCACCCTAAACATTGTCCCATGTTTCTGTCTTATACACTACGCACTGCATCTCTTCCATACATTTATGTTCTCTCATCTTACTTGATGCTATGGGCACATTATATACATATACGTACATACATATATATATGTGTGTGTGTGTGTGTGTGTGTCTATATAAGTCATGCCAGACTAATCTGATCTCTTTTTTCGATAGAGCTACAAGCTGGGTAGATGCGGGGAATGCCGTGGATGTAGCGTACCTGGATTTGAGTAAGGCCTTCGACAAGGTCCCCCATGACCTTCTGGCAAGGAAACTAGTCCAATGTGGGCTAGGCAAAACTACGGTGAGGTGGATCTGTAATTGGTTAAGTGGACGAACCCAGAGGGTGCTCACCAATGCTTCCTCTTCATCCTGGAAAGAAGTGACGAGTGGAGTGCCGCAGGGTTCCGTCCTGGGCCCGGTCCTGTTCAACATCTTTATTAATGACTTAGATGAAGGGCTAGAAGGCAGGATCATCAAGTTTGCAGACGACACCAAAGTTGGGAGGGATAGCCAATAGTCCAGAGGACAGGAGCAGAATTCAAAACGATCTTGACAGATTAGAGAGATGGGCCAAAACTAACAAAATGAAGTTCAACAGTGACAAATGCAAGATACTCCACTTTGGCAGGAAAAACGAAATGCAAAGATACAGAATGGGTGACGCCTGGCTCGAGAGCAGTACGTGTGAAAAAGATCTTGGAGTCCTCGTGGACAACAAGTTAAACATGAGCCAACAATGTGATGTGGCGGCAAAAAAAGCCAATGGGATTTTGGCCTGCATCAAGAGGAGCATAGTGTCTAGATCCAGGGAAGTCATGCTCCCCATGCTCTATTCCGCTTCGGTTAGACCACTTTACCTGGAATATTGTGTCCAATTCTGGGCACCACAATTCAAGAGAGATATTGACAAGCTGGAATGTGTCCAGAGGAGGGCGACTAAAATGATCAAGGGTCTAGAGAACAAGCCCTATGAGGAGCGGCTTAGGGAACTGGGCATGTTTAGCCTGAAGAAGAGAAGGCTGAGAGGAGATATGATAGCCATGTATAAATATGTGAGAGGAAGCCACAGGGAGGAGGGAGCAAGCTTGTTTTCTGCTTCCTTGGAGACTAGGACGCGGAACAATGGCTTCAAAGTACAAGAGAGGAGATTCCATCTGAACATGAGGAAGAACTTCCTGACTGTGAGAGCCGTTCAGCAGTGGAACTCTCTGCCCCGGAGTGTGGTGGAGGCTCCTTCTTTGGAAGCTTTTAAGCAGAGGCTAGATGGCCATTTGTCAGGGGTGATTTGAATGCAATATTCCTGCTTCTTGGCAGGGGGTTGGACTGGATGGCCCATGAGGTCTCTTCCAACTCTTTGATTCTATGATTATATATATTGCATTCATACCACCCATACACACACACACACATAAACATGGAGTAACATGGAGTATCCCTTATCCAGAAATCTGAAATACTCCAACAAGCGAGTCTACACGTGAGACGGACCTTTGCTTCTGGATGGTTCAATGTAGACAAACATGGATTCCTGCAAATTACTATTAAATATACTGTGGACAAAGATCCATTGCCTAGTCAAAGCCATGGTATTCCCTGTAGTAACCTACGGATGTGAGAGCTGGACCTTAGGGAAGGCTGAGCGAAGGAAGATCGATGCTTTTGAGCTGTGGTGTCTGGAGGAAAGTGCTGAGAGTGCCTTGGACTGCGAGAAGATCCAACCAGTCCATCCTCCAGGAAATAAAGCCCGGCTGCTCATTGGAGGGAAGGAGACTAGAGACAAAGTTGAAGTCCTTTGGCCACATCATGAGGAGACAGCAAAGCCTAGAGAAGGGAATGATGCTGGGGAAAGTGGAAGGCAAAAGGAAGAGGGGCCGACCAAGGGCAAGATGGATGGATGGCATCCTTGAAGTGACTGGACTGACCTTGAAGGAGCTGGGGGTGGTGACGGCCGACAGGGAGCTCTGGCGTGGGCTGGTCCATGTGGTCACGAAGAGTCGGAGACGACTGAACGAATGAACAACAACAACAAATACTGTGGACAAGAACTGCATTGAGTCTATGCGTCCTCTTAGATGAAATATCAGTGAATGTCATGTCTAGATCTCCAAGCGATCTCATTATACACATTGAAAGGTCCCCAAAAGTCCCCCCTCCCCGCAAATCCAATAGACTTTGGACCATGGGTCACCCAACCTGTGTGTGACTCTTCTGCTGAACCTTCCTGTTTCTTCTGCGCACACTCACACATCCCTAATTCCGCGTTGGGATGAAGTCATGATATATCCATGATTAAGTTTCCATGGTAACAGACCGGCGACTTAAGGACACACCATTGGGATTTTCTAGAAACCAGGAAGGGAGAGGATGCAAAAAAAATCAAAAAGGAGAGGTGTTTGGTTGCAATGCAACCAGATCTCTTGCCATTCGAATCCTTGTTTGGGGCACGGCCCAAACTCCACCTGGAAGAAGCCTCTGCTTACAGAAAATGCGTGGAGCCTGGCCCCCGAGAGAGCGGGCCTGGAAATCGGGATCTCAGCATTATTTTAATGCACTCTTGTTATTTAATAATCCTCGGCTTCAGACATTAGTCTGTTACCATGGGAATGGCAGCAGTGTGTGTGTGTGTGTGTGTGCGTACAACACACAGGGAGAGAGGGTGGTATTATATGGGCTATCGGAAATGCAGCAACCAAAGTATGGAAAAGCGTAAATTCGGTGCAGAACAGGAGCAAGGAGGCAACCATTGGTAGGGCCCTCCAGATATGGATGGATGGCATCAGCCCTTGAAAGCCAAGCCCATAGACAGGAATGATGGGAATGGTAGTCCATTAACACCTGGAGAGCTTCACAGTCTTCCATCCCTGAGTTGGGGACTCCCAACATCTGGAGAACACAATGGTTTCCATCCCTGATTTGGAGGGTCCCAACAACATCTAGAGAGCTCCAGTTTCAACACTTGACTTGGGAACTCCCAGCAACATCTGGAGAGCTTCACAGTTTCTATCCATGATTTGAAGTATCCCAACACCATCTGGAGAACTTCAGTTTCAATACTTGGCTTAGGGACTCCCAGCAACATCTGGAGAGCTTCACAGTTTCCACCTGTAATTTGGAGGGTCCCAACAACATGTGGAGATCTCCTGTTTCAATACTTGATTCGGAGACTCCCAGCAACACCTGGAGAGCTTCACAGTTTTCATCCATGATTTGGAGGGTCCCAACAACATCTGGAGAGCTCTAGTTTCAATACTTGATTCAGAGACTCCCAGCAACATCTGAACAACTTCATGGTTTCCACCTGATTGGCTCCCAATAACATCTGGAGAACTTAATGCTTTTCATCCCTGATTTGGAGGGTCCCAACAACATATAGAGAACTTCACAGATTACATCCTTGATTTGGAGACCCCAACAATATCTGGGAAACTTCATAGTTTCCATCAGGGGTGTGCGAAATAGCAGAAATCTATTCTATTTTCATTTTGAATTTCAGGGGCCTTCTCGTTCTGTTTTCAGGAAGATTCCAGGAGATTAGGAGGGGGGGCCGCATTTGGATTTGCAATCCGGGATCTGGAGTTCAATTTCCATTTTGGGAAGAACCTTCCCGAAAACAGAACTGGGGGGAGGGCACAAAATTCAGAATGTAAACAAATGACAACGTAACTTATTTCTGCTGTTTCACACACCCTTCGTTTCCATCCTTGACTTGGAGACCCCAACAACATCTGGAGAACTTCACAGCTTCCATCCCTGATTTGGAGACTCCCCCCCCCCCCCCCCACAACATTGGAGAACTTTAGTTTCCACCCTTGATTTGGAGACTCCCAAAAACATTTGGATAACTCTTATGTTTTACACCCTTGATTTTGGAGACTACGAACATCTGGATAACTTAAACAACACCTGGATAACTTAATGCTTTCTGCCCTTTGGAGACTCTCAACAACATCTGGATAACTCTTATGATTTCCACCCTTGGTTTGGAGACTCCCAATAACATCTGGAGATCTTCATCATTTCCATCCCTCATTTGGAGAGGTGCTGCCATCTCAAAACTACTCAACATCACTGGAAGGACAATGCTGTTGGTTTCAACTGAACTCTAAATAGGCTCAAGGGTCCAACTCAATACAAAGCAAAGCCATGTTCATCCCCTTGGTACATCCATATGTCCACCTCCTATACCCTCTAAGAAACCTGCTGTTTTTCTCCATCCATTCTGGAAGCCAATCTATAGCACAAGCTCCCACTCCAGTCCCATGTGCCAACAAAATCTCTGTGCAAACTCTCAGCGAAGTGCTATTTGCACTGAAGTCCCACTGCTCGGGATGGCGGCCAGAACTATCTCCTCTCTAAACCAGCCCCATGCTCTCCGTCTCATTGGCCCAGGCCTCCTGCAAACGAGCCTTTCTCAAAACGAATATCCTTTCCAGCTTATTCCCAGATTTACACAGAGGCACGTCCGCTGTGCAATCTAATTAAGAACCAGGCATTTGATGAGGGCTCTGACGGCATTACTTTGTGCAAATGTAAGCTTAGACGAAGGGAGAATATTTCAGACCGACATCCCCAACCTAACGGAAAAGGTTCTCCTGAAGGACCGGGGTCCTAAAGGAAGGCTGGGCCAAAGGCAACAAAAACAACAAGAGGAGCATTTGAGATCTGATTCCAGGGCTGTGCCAATCATCCTTTGATAGCACAATCAAGAGACACATTTACAAACTCTGGATGGCTCATCACTCAAGGTGAGCACATCACAGGATAACAGAACTTCTCTATGGTGGCAACCAGAATGTGGAAATCCCTGTGTCTTCCAACAAGCCACCCAAGAGGATTGTCTCAACACTTTTGGGATGGGGTTTCACAGCTTCCCTTCTGGTTTGATTTCTTCATCTCCCGCTTCTACTTCCATTGTTTACTTAGACATTCATCATGGTGTCCCGGTTGTGTTGCTCTACAGTAAGACTCTTGTAACCGTGGAAGCCATATCTCTGGTTCCACTTACCTAAAGAAAAATGGTTTCTCTAGGAATATGCTAAATCCTCCAGGCAACTGAGAAGTTACCACAGATTCAACATGGTGGTTCAAGCACATTCCTCAAGGGAGATACGTCTCCAATGTCTAGGTGTTTTATGGTGTTCTGGGACTGAAAGTCAAGTGATTGAATGGAGCTTGGCCAGATTGTGGGTCTAAACAAGAATATCTTCCCTGCAGAGGGGGAGTCTTAGAATCATAGAATCATAGAATCAAAGAGTTGGAAGAGACCTCATGGGCCATCATCCAGTCCAACCCCATTCTGCCAAGAAGCAGGAATATTGCATTCAAATCACCCCTGACAGATGGCCATCCAGCCTCTGTTTAAAAGCTTCCAAAGAAGGAGCCTCCACCACACTCCGGGGCAGAGAGTTCCACTGCTGAACGGCTCTCACAGTCAGGAAGTTCTTCCTCATGTTCAGATGGAATCTCCTCTCTTGTAGTTTGAAGCCATTGCTCCATTGCGTCCTAGTCTCCAAGGAAGCAGAAAGGAAGCTTGCTCCCTCCTCCTCCCTGTGGCTTCCTCTCACATATTTATACATGGCTATCATATCTCCCCTCTCAGCCTTCTCTTCTTCAGGCTAAACATGCCCAGCTCCTTAAGCCGCTCCTCATAGGGCTTGTTCTCCAGACCTTTTATGATTTTAGTCGCTCTCCTCTGGACACATTCCAGCTTGTCAATATCTCTCTTGAATTGTGGTGCCCAGAATTGGACACAATATTCCAGATGTGGTCTAACCAAAGCAGAGTAGAGGGGTAGCATTACTTCCCTAGATCTAGACACTATGCTCCTATTGATGCAGGCCAAAATCCCATTGGCTTTTTTTGCCGCCACATCACATTGTTGGCTCATGTTTAACTTGTTGTCCACGAGGACTCCAAGATCTTTTTCACACGTACTGCTCTCGAGCCAGGCATTGTCCCCCATTCTGTATCTTTGCATATCGTTTTTCCTGCCAAAGTGGAGTATCTTGCATTTGTCACTGTTGAACTTCATTTTGTTAGTTTTGGCCCATCTCTCTAATCTGTCAAGATCGTTTTGAATCCTGCTCCTGTCCTCTGGAGTATTGGCTCTCCCTCCCAATTTGGTGTCGTCTTACTGTATACCTGCCTATATGATAAAACTGAACACATGTATGTATATTCCAAGATAGTTCCCTACCCAGAGAGCCTCGTCATAGCCAGCAACAATGGATCTGGACCAAACTTGGCACACAGACCCACCATGACCAACTTTAAATGTTGCTGGTTTTGGGGAGCAATGATAGAAGATGGTGGGAGTTGCAGTCCGCCCATATTCAGAGAGCACTGTGACTCCCACCAATGATGGATCTGGACCAAAACTGGCACACAAAACCATCATGACCATCTTAATATACCACTGGAGTTTGGGAGGCAATGATAGAAGATGGTGGGAGTTGTAGTCCATCCATATCCAGAGAGTACTGTGAACCCCATCGATGAAGTATCTGAACCAAACTTGGCACACAGACCCATCATGACCAACTTTAAAAGTTGTTGGCTTTGGGGAGCAATGATAGAAGATGGTGGGAGTTGTAGTCCATCTACATCCAGAGAGTACTGCAAACCCCATCGATGATGGATCCGGACCAAACTTGGCACATAGAACCATCATGATCATCTTAATATACCGCTGGAGTCTGGGAGGCATTGATAAAGGATGACTGGAGTTGTAGTCCATCCATATCCAGAGAGTACTATGAACCCTACCAACGATGGACTTGGCACACATACTCATCATGACCATCTTAAAGGATGGTAGGGGTTTTAGCACATCTAAAATATCTGACCTGGGCATCACCAGGTACTCAAGAAGACAGCCATCATTAGAATCATATGTCAAGCTTCAGAGGGAAATGCCAAACGGACCCAACTGGTCACTGATCCAAGCTGCAACCTGACAATCTGGTAGTAAACCTAGACAAGTCAATAGTGTTGGTCTAAAACAGGCAACCACAAACATCTGGTGAACTTCCACCAGCGACTTATTTGCAAGGAACCGGGAATCCCTTGTGACGAAAGGCCTTGGGACGCAACCCTCCCCATTTCCATCCAACTTACGAACGGCGCCTCCTTCTACCCGGTTCATTCGTTCTTTCTCAGTTTTAATGCGTCCGAAGACTGCGGAACCCGACCGATCAATTGGCCCCTCCAAAGAGTATATTCACTTACCTAAGGAAAAGAAGAAGACAGAGAAAAAAATCATAAAGAACTATTAGTGCAAAATGCGGTGTGTCCGATTTCAAAGGCTTGTAACAAGGCTGGAAATTTTCAGCTCCAGATAATAACTCGGCAGCGTTAAGAGGCTTTAATGGAGTCCCTGGGCACCGTTCCTATTACTCACATTCTTTCAGGTTCTCTCTCTCTCAGGTAGTATATTTTTAGTCAAGGATGGGCCTTATTAAATCCCCAGCAAACTTGCAAAGAGATGAACCCACGCCACTGACCACTCCTGCGCTCCGTACAAACCGGAGAGGACAAGTAAACCGTTAAACACTCCCGGATGCACGGCATTGTTTACACTGCTTGGATTTGGGCCTGAGAAAGCAGCTCTTCTCAAGGCAATGCTAGGAGATTGTGATCCCCAGGTTGGAGAAGACAGAGCTGTTCAACAAAAGGCAAATCTCAAAGGTCTCTACCCTCCATATTCCGTAATGTTCCGGCTAAAGGTTTGCTGCAATGAGGCACCACTCCAGGAATTTGGGGCCCTTGGTTTCCTATCTTGAGCCAAGATTCATGGGAAAGGTCTGCCCAAAACAAGCCCTGCAGAAGCTCAAGGGAACCTTCTAGAGAAGTGGTTCTCAACCTGGGGTCCCCAGATGTTTTTGGCCTCCAACTCCCAGAAATCCTAACAGCTGGTAAACTGGGTGGGATTTCTGGGAGTTGTAGGCCAAAAACATCTGGGGACCCCAGGTTGAGAACCACTGTTCCAAAGGAAGTCACATAAGCATATTCTCATGAAGGTAGTTTGTTTGGTGTTCCTTCCCTTGGGTGGTAGACCACGTCCTTCACTAGGAAGAGGTCCGAGTCAATATTCTCAAGACACTCTTGCTCAATGCTTCTCAACGTTCCTCATGCCTCGGCCCCTTAATGAAGTTCCTCATGTTGTGGTGACCCCCAACCATGAAATTATTTTAGTTGCTACTTCATAACTGTTATGAATCGTAATGTAAATATATGATATGCAGGATGTATTTTTATGCACTGGACCAAATACCCAATCCGCCCAAATTTGAATACTGGTGGGGTGGGATGGACTGTTTTTGTCATTAGGGAGTTGCAGTTGCTGGGATTTATAGTTCAGTTACAATCGAAGAGCATTCTGAACTCCACCAATGGTGGAATTGAACCAAACTTGGCACGCATTGACCTTTGGTTTTGGAGTTGTAGTTCCCCTACATCCAGAGAGCACTATGGACTCAAACAATGATGGATCTGGACCAAACTTGGCACAAAGACTCAATATGCCCAAATATGAGCACTGGTGGAGTGTGAGGAAAATAGACATTGATATTTGGGAGTTGTAGTTGCTGGGATTTATAATTCACCTACAATCAAAGCACATTCTGAATCTCATTGACAGAATTGGGTCAAACTTCCCACACAGAACCCCCATGACCAACCGAAAATATTGTGTTTTCTGATGGTCTATGGTGACCCCTCTGACACTCCCTCATGACACCCCCCCCCCCGGGATCCCGACCCCCAGGTTGAAAACTGCTTCTCTTGCTTATAAAATATTATACTCATAATCATAATCTTGCTTATAAAATGTTATAATGATCCCATAGCACTTTGTCCTCCAAAGCACTTTACATTTCTTTAAGGCTGCTCGTATGCCCTTCCACAAACACCACTATCACCTTTTGTCCATGTCCCAGCATTATTTCCAATTTTAACTCTACATTTGGCCTCCCCACCGTTTTTAATTGTGTGTTGTCTAATTGATATGTTGTATATTTTATTGTCTATGTTTTTATTTTGTTATTGCTTGTATTGTTGTGTTTGGGCTCGGCCTCATGTAAGCCGCACCGAGTCCCTTGGGGAGATGGTAGCGGGGTACAAATAAAGTGTTGTTGTTGTTGTTGTTGTTGTTGTTATTAATCAGGATACCAGCTACATGGTGTAATTTATGACACTGGCCAACCCAGATTTGGGTGCCTCTAATGTTAAGCCCTGTTTCTGGGTATATTTCACATGCCAAAAGCAAAAATGGCACCATTTGTCTCCTATCAGCTCTGCCTTTTGAGATACACAACATATGCCATCTACCAGTTGCCCATAGAAACCCATGATGACCATATGTAAGAAAGTAAAGCAGATGCTTAAGTGGTTGAGGAAGAAAAGGAAGAACCTTGAGGCTGTTAGGAGTGGTGGGAGTTGGAAGTCCAAAACACTTGGAGGACCCAAGTTTGCCCACGCCTGGTTTAGCCTTTCGAAACCATCCTAGTGTAGGCCAACTTGTGAACTTCAGATGCCGGGCGGGATGAAAGCAATGTAAAGAAGGAAATGCGTTTCCATGCAGGCTTGCACCCTCTCTACCCAACACAACTCTTTCTGTAGAGTTTCCCACAAACGAACATTACATTTTTATTTATATAGATTATAATCAGGATACCAGTTACATGGTGTAATTTATGACACTGGCCAACCCACATTTGGGTGCCTCTAATGTTAAGCCCTGTTTCTGGGTATATTTGACATGCCAATAGCAAAAATGGCTCCATTTGTCTCCTATCAGCTCAACCTTTTGAGATACATAACACATGCTATCTACCAGCTGCCCATAGAAACCCATGATGACCATATGTAAGAAAGTAAAGCAGATGCTTAAGTGGTTGAGGAAGAAAAGGAAGAACCTTGAGGCTGTTAGGAGTGGTGGGAGTTGAAGTCCAAAACACTTGGAGGACCCAAGTTTGCCCACGCTTGGTTTAGCCTTTCGAAACCACCCTAGTGTAGGCCAACTTGTGAAGTTCAGATGCTGGGCGGGATTAAAGTAATGTAAAGAAGGAAATTCGTTTCCATGCAGGCTTGCACCCTCTCTACCCAACACAACTCTTTCTCTAGAGTTTCCCACAAACAAACATTACATTTTCATTTATATAGATTATAATCCGGATACCAGTTACATGGTGTAATTTATGACACTGGCCAACCCACATTTGAGTGCCTCTAATGTTAAGCCCTGTTTCTGGGTATATTTGACATGCCAATAGCAAAAATGGCACCATTTCTCTCCTATCAGCTCCACCTTTTGAGATACATAACACATGCCATCTACCAGTTGCCCATAGAAACCCATGATGACCATATCTAAGAAAGTCGAGTTGATCCTGTCTATCCAATGCAATTTTCCGTATCAGGAACAGGACTAAAACACTACTTAAGGAGCTGAGGGAGAAAAGGAAGGAGCCAGAGGCTGCTAGGAACGGTGGGAGTTGAAGTCCAAAACACTTGGAGGACCCAAGTTTGCCCACACCTGGTTTAGCCTTTCGAAACCATCCTAGTGTAGGCCAACTTGTGAAGTTCAGATGCCAGGCAGGATGAAAGCAATGTAAAGAAGGAAATGCGTTTCCATGCAGGCTCGCACCCTCTCTACCCAACACACCTCTTTCTGTAGAGTTTCCCACAAACGAACATTACATTTTTATTTATATAGATTATAATCAGGATACCAGTTACATGGTGTAATTTATGACACTGGCCAACCCACATTTGAGTGCCTCTAATGTTAAGCCCTGTTTCTGGGTATATTTGACATGCCAATAGCAAAAATGGCACCATTTCTCTCCTATCAGCTCCACCTTTTGAGATACATAACACATGCCATCTACCAGCTGCCCATGGAAACCCATGATGACCACATCTAAGAAAGTCGAATGGATTCTGTCTATCCAATGCAATTTTCCGAATCAGGAACAGGACTAAAACACTGTTTAAGGAGCTGAGGGAGGAAAGGAAGGAGCCCGAGACTGTTAGGAGTGGTGGAAGTTGAAGCCCCAAACACTTGGAGGACCCAAGTTTGCCCACGCCTGGTTTAGCCTTTTGAAACCATCCTAGTGTAGGCCAACTTGTGAACTTCAGATGCTGGGCGGGATGAAAGTAATGTAAAGAAGGAAATCCGTTTCCATGCAGACTTGCACCCTCTCTACCCAACACACTTCTTTCTATAGATTTACTCCGCCAACCAACTCTCCTTTACCAAGAGGAACATGCATCTGCAATGTCACATCACGGGATGACGACTCCATCTCCCAGCCTTGGGGATGTTTGGGGCTGGTTCAGCCACCCGTGTCGACACAGCCAATTTCCGCATATGTTTCCAACCTGCGCGCCATGCAGGAGGAATCGAGCTCTGCCCTTAATTACCAAAACATTTACGACCACATTTCGACACGCCAAGCATACAAATCGAACACTTCTAGGAGGTGCTAAGCATGAAACCAGGACAACGGTGACAACTTCTTAGGGAGGACAGCGCAGTGGCCATCAATCAAGGAGGGACACGGGGAATGCGCCTGCCCCCATCCCCCCCCCATCTTGAAGCTTTGGCTATGCTTATTAGTTACACATTTAATTGCCACTCATTAATATCAAAAGCTCCTCTCCAGCACATGGTGGGTGTATTTCCCAGCGCATTCACACAGACCTCATCAAGGAAAGCCAAGGCCATTTGCATAAAACTCAACGCAATTTGGCTAATAAGATGTGGATGGGAACTTGTAGGCAGGAGAGACGTAGGATTCAAAGGATTCGTGTTTGTCTGGAATATCAATACACAAAGGGATCGCGCATCGCACCTTAGAGACTAACCGAGACAACCCCGTTGGGAGCATACGCTTCCGTAGGCGGAGTCTCCTTCCTCGGATGGCGTCTACAAACGCTTCCACCACCAACTTCCTTCTCACATTTCGCACGTGACAAACGTGTTTGTGTCAAGAAAGTTATTTTCTCTCTGGAAGATTTTTTTTCCCAGGTCATTTAACACGATCTGTATCATTTGAAGTGCGGAAAACCTCCCCGGTTCAAGGCACATTTATTATTATTTATTTATTTACAGTATTTATGTTCCGCCCTTCTGACCCCGCAGGGGACTCAGGGCGGATTACAGTGTACACGCGTATATGGCAAACATTCCATGCCAACATATACAGACATACACAGAGGCTTTTGATTTGGAGTGGAAATCATCTATCGGACAGATGGCAAGCTGTTTAACCTCAGCAGACTGAAAGCCAAAACCAAGGTTACAACAACATCTGTTATAGAACTCCAGTATGCTGATGACAATGTCGTCTGTGCGCATTCAGAAGAAGATCTACAAGCCACTCTAAACACCTTCGCAGAAGCATACATGAAGCTTGGCCTGTCACTGAACATCGAAAAAACCAAAGTGCTGTTCCAGCAGTCACCAGCCATCCCCTCCCCAATGCCAGAGATACAGCTTAATGGTGTCACATTAGAAAACGTTGACCATTTCACTCCACCAATGATGGAATTGAACCAAACTGGGCACACAGAACTCCCATGACCAACAGAAAATACTGGAAGGGTTTGGTGGGCATTGACCTTGAGTTTGGGAGTTGTAGTTCACCTACATCCAGAGAGCACTGTGGACTCAAACAATGATGGATCTGGACCAAACTTGGCACAAGCAGTCAATATGCCCAAATATGAACACAGATGGAGTTTGGGGGAAATAGACCTTGACATTTGGGAGTTGTAGTCACTGGGATTTATAGTTCACCTACAATCAAAGAGCATTCTGAACCCACCAATGATGGAATTGAACCAAACTTGGCACACAGAACTCCCATGACCAACAGAAAATACTGGAAGGGTTTGGTGGGCATTGACCTTGAGTTTTGAAGTTGTAGTTCACCTACATCCAGAGAGCACTGTGGACTCAAACAATGATGGATCTGGACCAAACTTGGCACAAATACTCAATAAGGCCCAAATGTGAACACTGGTGGAGTTTGGGGAAAAGTAGACCTTGACCTTTGGTAGTTGTACTTACTGGGATTTATAGTTCACCTACAATCAAAGAGTATTTTGAACTCCACCAACGATACTAACAGAAAATACTGTTTTTTCTGGTGGTCTTTGGCGACCCTTCTGATGCCCCCTTGTGACCTCCCCAGGGGTCCCGCCCCCCAGGTTGAGAAACGCTGACCTAGGACATCCAGAAATTTAATTGTCAGATGAAGCTGAGATATTCAGGAATGACTAGACCTGATTTGCTTCTCAGGACAAGAGAGAGCTCTAGCCAGATGGGGATGGTGGGCTCCTCTTCTCCGGGGAACCCAACGGTTCTGTGGGCTCTTCAGGCTCGGAAGAGAAACTTGTAACCCTCGTTATCTCATACCTTGGAAAATATACCATATCCATACCTTGGAAGAGCCAACAGTATATTTGGTTTTCCAACAAAATATACTATCCCACATTTAAAACTGCCATGGCGGTCAACTATCTGGTTGGTATCTGTTGACTTTTCCAGTTCCAGTTCTCCCATTATGGTTGACTACAAAATCAGGTGCTTTTGTCATTACTACTGGTAATAATAATAACAACAACAACAACAACAACAACAACAACAACAACAATAACAACAATACTTTATTTGTACCCCACCACCATCTCCCCAAGGGACTTGGTGCGTCTTTGAACACTCTAACTGGAGGTCAGCTAAGACCAGCAGTGCTGCAGAATTCAAAGAGGCACGAATGGAGGGCGAAAGCAAGAAACATGCCACGAGGAGGGTGTGTCAAGCCAACCCTGACTAGGACTTCCACCTGGAAACCAATGTCCTCACTCTGGAATCAAAAAGAGATCCCGATAGCCACCTCAGATCCATCACCAAGACACTACACTTGGAGGACCATCATTCTCGAACAATGGGGGATCACATAAGCAAGTAAGTAAACCAGCCATGGGCAAACTTTGGCCCTCCAGGTGTTTTGGACTTCAACTCCTACAATTCCTAACAGCCGGTCCAAAAACACCTTGTAGGCCAAAGTTTGCCCATGGCTGGGCTATACAGAAGAAGATGGCAACCTAGACAACCCAACCCAGGTTGGCATTATAATGGATTGATATCCTTCATATAGATCATTCTTAAATCCTCTTCCAGAAAGGAAGAATTCCAATGGCTACAGTAGATGCCCATAATTGTGACATATTGCAACCAGGAAGTCCTTTGCTTCTTTGTAAGTGGACTTTTCTTATTGATAAGATCCAAACATCTGAGAAGAACAACCAACATCCATTCTGCCGTGGCTCAAGGATGGAGTCTCCATCCATCAAGCAAACTGGATGGACTTCTCAGCATCTCTTAAGCTACGCAAGGGCCATCAATGTTTGCGGGTTCATGTCCACTGAACGAGTATTCCTGGAAGCATTTAAGGAGTTAGAAGCTCCTCATTCCTTCACAAGGAACTTGGAATAAATCATACAAGATCTGGAAGGACCTCCCCACAAATGTTCCCCAGTGTTTCTCAACCTAAGAGAATACTTCTCCAAGAACCCTTTGATCCTCCAATGCAACTCACTAGTCAATGCCTCGCGTAGGCATGGGCAAACTTTGGTCCTCCGGGTGTTTTGGACTTCAAATCCCACAATTCTGGCTAATCGGAATTGTGGGAGTTGAACTCCAAAACACCTGGAGGGCCGAAGTTTGCCCATGTCTGCTTTAGGGTACACACAGCTTATAAAGTGATAGCCATCGTTGCCTTCTTGTGTTAAGAGATTAAGTTCATCTGGTTCATTTCCCACCCTCTGTAAGTTTGCCCATGCCTGGTCTAGTGGAAGTCATGCATAGACTTCCGCCGGAAGACCTATAGATTCCTAGATAGAATACATAAATCAAGTTCATGAATTATGACATTTGCAAATGTGAATCCCGCAAATGTGGAGAGCTGACTGTATTCAACTAAATAACGTGTGTCAAATGCGAGGCCTGCGGGCCAAATCTGACCCGCCACGTCATTTTAAGTGGCCCACAAAGCTTCCAATGCCATGGCAACATAGTTCCATTTATGCTGTCTTCCGATGACAATTTGAAGGCAACCATAAGGCTGATGTGGTCCTTGGGGAAAATGCGTTTGACAGCCCTGAACTAGATACTTTAAAATGTTCATGTTGTTTTTAAATCAGGGAAACTCAACAGAAAAATGAAATGCAATTGACTTTTCTGGGTCGCTGTGAGTTTTCCGGGCTGTATGGCCATGTTCAGAACCTCTGAGGATGCCTGCCATAGATGTGGGCAAAACGTCAGGAGAGAATGCTTCTGGAACATGGCCAGATAGCCATGGGGCTTGTCTGATGTCCTTGGGGAGGGTGTTCCAGAGTCGGGGGCCACCACAAAGAAGGCCCTGTCCCTGTCCCCACCAAGTGCACTTGTGACGCAGGTGGGATCGCGAGCAGGGCCTCTCCAGATGAAGAGAGTATCGTGTGGGTTGGTATACAGAAATGCGGTCATGCAGGTAGGGGTCCCAAACCGTTTAGGGCTTTGTAGGTAAGCACCTAGCACCTTGAATTGGGCTCGGAAAATAAATGGCAGCCAGTGGAGCTCCTTAAACAGAGGGGTAGACCTCTCTTGAAAATGAGCCCCAGTTAGCATCCTGGCTGCTGCCCGTTGGACCAATTGAAGTTTCCGAGCCGTCTTCAAGGGCAGCCCCACGTAGAGCGCATTGCAGTAATCCATTCTAGAGGTGACCAAGGCGTGGACCACCCCGGCCAGATCAGCCTTCACGAGGTATGGTCGCAGTTGGCGCACAAGTCTCAATTGTGCAAAGGCCCTCCCGGTCAGCGCCGACGCCTGAGCCTCAAGCGTAAGTGATGAATCCAAGAGGACTCCCAAACTGCGGACATGTGACTTCGTACCTTGAAGTTCATGGACTATTTGTTCCCTGTGGAAAATACTGTTCTGGGCTACACTGTTTCTATCATTTTTGTTGCTTTGCTTACATATATCCTTCAATAAACTGCTTGCTGATTTTGTGGCATTTAAGGACAGAGTTGTTCCTGCTCTGGGATGCAACAACAGCACGGAAAATTCACAGCAACCCAGTGGTTTTGGCCATGAAAGCCTTCGACACCAGGATTGACTTTTCCTCTCCCATCAGCTTCTTGCCTACTTTGGGCTGAGATATACAGATAGAGCTGGAGATGAACACACACCCGTTCCCGTATCCACATTCATTCCCGTTCTTGAGTTTCGAACCAGAAGAAAGAGGGTCAAAAGCGGCCTGGTCCTTGCCCACCGCTGCCGGATATTAATCCGGAGATGGAAAGGCAACCTGCCTGTGATCGTATCCAAGGAAGACGAGCAGGAACCGCTCCCATTCTTCTCCATAACAAGGAGAGCTCGTCCATGGGTTCTTTGCTTCCTGTGATCCATGGGCTGCCAGGTGTATTTTTGGAAAACATCTTCGCTGTGCAAGATTTGAAAGCAGGGGAATGTTAAGAGACAGAGGTGGAAACTCGGAGGCCTTTCGAGGCGGAAGAGGAATCGGCGTTCCACGTTTCCTTCAACGAACGGCCCCGTTCGGCTCTTCACCGGAGACGCTCCTTCGGCTTTAGAGAAACCACGTTGCGAATTGCACGCACCGAGCCAGTTTCAAGATGATCTCCGACTCATTGCCGGATTTATACATATTAATGTCGCAAAGATGGTGCCGACCCAATGCCAAAGTTTATCAGCTCCCCCAAAATTAATTAGGAACTCTAGAGTTAAGCATCCAATTGAGCATTACGTGCCTGAAATCCACGCCAAGAGAGACCTTGACAATCGAGCCAGGGAGATTAGGGCTTAGCGAGAACAAAGGCGCTCAGGAGCGGTAGTGCTTTTTTGGAAGGCGAGGCTCCGAACGCAGCATTTCCACACATGCAACCAACGTCGATCTGTAAACAGACTTCTGGAATCGGAGCTTCAAAAAGATACAGACAGCAAGAGGGGGACAATTTGCGCTGCTAAAATGAGCATAATTAATAAAGCCATCTCAATTAAAGCAGCGCGGTTGTTGTTGTTGCAGGAAGAGAGGGAAAGCTAAATAGACCCGTTTCTGAGGATAAACAGGGAGATCTCTTGGGAGAACCCAAAAAGCACGTCAAATCCGATCATTAAATTTTACCCACTTTGGTGGAAGAGAAGCCACGCTTCCCTATCTCAACACAACGCCGCCAATCATGGAGTATCAAAGCCAGGCGCATTCGCCCATCAAGGGCAGCGCTCAGAGGATCCTAGAATCCAAGAGTTGGAAGAGACCTCATGGACCATCATCCAGTCCAACCCCATTCTGCCAAGTAAATCACTCCTGACAGATGGCCATCCAGCCTCTGTGTCAAAGCCTCCAAAGAAGGAGCCTCCACCACACTCCATGGCGATTCGTAACTCTTCCAAAGGTAGAGTCTTGGCGGTGAGTCCACAAGTGACTTTGAAGACCTCTTCCAGAATAGAATCCTAGAATCAAAGAGTTGGAAGAGACCTCGTGGGCCATCATCCAGTCCAACCCCATTCTGCCAAGAAGCAGGAATATTGCATTCAAATCACCCCTGACAGATGGCCATCCAGCCTCTGTTTAAAAGCCTCCAAAGAAGGAGCCTCCACCACACTCCGGGGCAGAGAGTTCCACTGCTGAACGGCTCTCACAGTCAGGAAGTTCTTCCTATAATGTTCAGATGTGATAGAATCCTAGAATCCTAGAGTTGGAAGAGACCTCCTGGGCCATCATCCAGTCCAACCCCATTCTGCCAAGAAGCAGGATATTGCATTCAAAGCACCCCTGACAGATGGCCATCCAGCCTCTGTTTCAAAGCCTCCAAAGAAGGAGCCTCCACCACACTCCATGGCGATTCGTAACTCTTCCAAAGGTAGAGTCTTGGCGGTGAGTCCATAAGTGACTTTGAAGACCTCTTCCAGAATAGAATCCTAGAATCCTAGAGTTGGAAGAGACCTCCTGGGCCATCCAGTCCAACCTCATTCCTACAAAGAAGCAGGAATATTGCATTCAAAGCACCCCTGACAGATGGCCATCCAGCCTCTGTTTAAAAGCTTCCAAAGAAGGAGCCTCCACCACACTCCATGGCAGAGAGTTCCACTGCTGAACGGTTCTCACAGTCAGGAAGTTCTTCCTCGTGTTCAGATGGAATCTCCTCTCTTGTAGTTTGAAGCCATGGCTCCATTGCATCCTAGTCTCCAGGGAAGCAGAAGACAAGCTTGCTCCCTCCTCCTCCCTGTGGCTTCCTCTCACATATTTATACATGGCTATCATATCTCCTCTCAGCCTTCTCTTCTTCAGGCTAAACATGCCCAGCTCCTTAAGCCGCTCCTCATAGGGCTTGTTCTCCAGACCCTTGATCATTTTAGTCGCATTCCAGCTTGTCAATATCTCTCTTGAATTGTGGTGCCCAGAATTGGACACAATATTCCAGGTGTGGTCTAACCAAAGTGGAATAGAGCATGGGGAGCATGACTTCCCTAGATCTAGACACTAGGCTCCTCTTGATGTAGGCCAAAATCCCATTGGCTTTTTTTGCCGCCACATCACATTCCTGGCTCATGTTTAACTTGTTGTCCACGACTCCAATATCTTTTCCACAAGTCCTGCTCTCGAGCCAGGCTCTTCTGACAGACCCCTCTCTTTGCCGTTTGAGAGACAATAGGGATGAGCCCAGGACCTTCTGCACGCAAGGCAAGCGCGCTGACTCTCCTCCCCTCTCCCTTCATCTGAGATCAGCTCTGAAATGGAAAAATCTATATATCTGCATGCAAACATTCACTGGTCAACTAAAGCATCTCAGCACTCTCGATTTAAAAGCATTCACCTACTATGTCACATGCGTCACCCTCAAAGCCCACGGGCCGAATACAACCTGCGACGTCATTCTACGTGGCCCTTCTCCAGATGCTGGACTCCAAGTCCTGTATTGCCCATCATTACACATGGGAGTTGGGATACAGTCACACCTGGAAGGCTGCCACCTGATCTGTTGAGTCATGAGAGTTTGGATTGAGACACAAGGTATTGTCAAAGGCTTTCATGGCCAGAATCACTGGGTTGTTGTAGGTTTTTTGGGCTTTATGGCCATGTTCTAGAAGTATGGGGAGCATGACTTCCCTGGACCTAGGCACTATGCTCCTCTTGATGCAGGCCAAAATCCCATTGGCTTTTTTTGCCGCCACATCACATTCTGGTTCATGTTTAACTTGTTCCCCACAAGGACTCCAAGACCTTCCATGATGGTCCATGTAAAGCAAAATAGCAATTAGCTCAAGAAGCTACACAAAAATCACCACCTTGGAGATTCCACACCTGAAGCTGGAAGCATATCAAGGTTTGGATGTTTTGAAGGCTGGATGTCCATCTGTTGGGGGGTGCTTTGGTTGTGCTTCTCCTACATGACAGAAGGGGGTTGGACTGGAAGGCCCCTGGGGTCTCTTCCACCTCTATTATTCTATGATATCCCTAATCCATCTAAAACACAGACATGTGCCTTTCACCTTAAGAACAGACAACCATGACCTGGGAAGGAATCCCACGGGAGCATGCAGCGCACCCAAATACCTGGGAGTCACTCTGGACCGTGCTCTGACCTACAAGAAGCACTGCCTAAATATCAAGCAAAAAGTGGGTGCTAGAAACAATATCATACGAAAGCTGACTGGTACAACCTGGGGATCACAACCAGACACAGTGAAGACATCTGCCCTTGCGCTATGCTACTCTGCTGCTGAGTATGCATGCCCAGTGTGGAACACATCTCACCACGCTAAAACAGTAGATGTGGCTCTGAATGAGACATGCCGCATTATCACGGGGTGTCTGCGCCCTACACCACTGGAGAAATTACACTGCTTAGCCGGTATTGCACCACCTGACATCCGCCGGGAAGTAGCAGCCAAGAGTGAAAGGACCAAGGCAGAGACATCTCCAGCTCATCCCTTGTTTGGGTATCAGCCAGCACGTCAACGACTTAAATCTAGAAATAGTTTTCTAAGATCTACAGAGACACTCGCTGGAACACCTCAGGAAGCGAGAGTCCAGGGGAGCATTTGCACAACTAAAACTTGTGCGCCAGCTGCGCCCGTACCTTGGGAAGTCTGACTTGGCCATGGTAGTCCACGCTCTGGTTACATCCCGCATAGATTACTGCAACGCGCTCTACGTGGGGTTGCCTTTGAAGACGGCCCGGAAGCTTCAAATGGTCCAGCGTGCAGCAGCCAGGTTGCTAACAGGAGCGGTGCTCAGGGAGCACACAACTCCTCTGCTGCGCCAGCTCCACTGGCTGCCAGTTTGCTACCGGGCCCAATTCAAAGTGCTGGCTTTAGCCTATAAAGCCCTAAACGGTTCTGGCCCAGCCTACCTATCCGAACGCATCTCTTCCTACGAACCCTCCAGGAAGTTAAGATCATCTGAGGAGGCCCTGCTCTCGATCCCGTCTGCTTCGCAAGCACGCTTGGCGGGGACGAGAGACAGGGCCTTCTCTGTGGTGGCCCCTCGGCTGTGGAACTCCTTGCCTAGGGATATTAGATCAGCCCCCTCCCTCCTGACCTTTCGTAAGAGAGTGAAAACCTGGCTCTTCGAGCAGGCATTCGGAACCCCGGAATAGATAGTCAAGCTTGAGATGGAGAATGACCCAGGAACGGCCAAGACGATGAAATGGACGAGGATTGGAATGAGAGGATAGAGCTCTTTTTAAATTGTTATTGCACTGTATTGCACTGTCTTTTTTGTCTAATTGCACTTAACTGTTTTTGCTTTTGTATTGTATTGATGGCATCGAATTGTGCCGATATGTAGACCGCCCTGAGTCGCCTGCGGGCTGATATGGGCGGGATATAAGTGACGCAAATAAATAAATAAATAAATAAATAAGTGAGAGTCCAAAAGTGGCAGGCTCAAACCCAGAACCTCAATGGCTGATACCCAATGAGAGACTCCCCCCTGGGCACACAGAAAAAGACTGGGCGACTTGGAAGGCGCTGAACAGACTGCACTCTGGCACCACGAGATGCAGAGCCAACCGCAACAAATGGGGCCACAAAGAGGAGTCCACGACATGCAAGTGTGGAGAAGAACAAACCACTGACCACCTGCTGCAATGCAATGAGCCCTGCCACATGATGCACAAGGGAGGACCTCCTTGCGGCAACACCAGAGGCACTCCAAGGGGCCAGATACTGGTCAAAGGACATTTAACCAACTACCAAACTCACACATTTTGTATTTTGTCTGTTTGTTTGTTTTGTTCTGTTAGAAATTTAATACAAATGTCTGGTTGCTGATGACACGATAAAAAATTCTATGATTCTATGACTTTGAGCCTCACCACTTTAAAGTATTAGAGCAGTGTTTCTCAACCTGGGGGTCGGAACCCCTGTGGGTGTCGTGAGGGGGTGTCAGAGGGGTCACCAAAGACCACCAGGAAACACAGTATTTTCTGTCAGGCATGGGGGTCCTGTGTGGGAAGTTTGGCCCAGTTCTGACACTGGTGGGGTTCAGAATGCTCTTTGGTTGTAGGTGAACTATAAATCCCAGCAACTACAACTCCCAAATGTCAAGGTCCATTTTCCCCAAACTCCACCAGTGTTCACATTGGGGCATATTGAGTATTCATCCCAAGTTTGGTCCAGCTCCTTCATTGTTGGAATCCACAGTGCTCTCTAAATGTAGGTTAACTACAACTCCCAAACTCAAGGTCAATGTCCAGCAAACCCTTCCAGTATTTTCTGTTGATCATGGGAGTTCTATGTGCCAAGTTTGGTTCAATTCCATCATTGGTGGAGTTCAAAATGCTCTTTGATTGTAGGTGAACTATAAATCCCAGAAAGTACAACTCCCAAATGACAAAAATCAATGTCCCCTATAACCCCACCAATATTCAAATTTGGGAGTATCGGGTATTTGTGCCAAGTTTGGTCTAATGAATGAAAATACATCCTACGCATCAGATATTTACATTACAATTCATAACAATAGCAAAATGACAGTTATGAAGTAGCAATGTGAACAATGTCATGGTTGGGGGTCACCACAACATGAGGAACTGTATTAAGGGCTCATGGCATTAGAAAGGTTGAGAACCACTGTATTAGAGTTTTGTATGGACAACAGAAAGCCGTAATTGTCTTCTCCATTTTGGCCCAGTTGCACAAGCGAAGAGCCTGCCTTGTCCCGCTTCCAGGCCAGCCTAACAAATGCCTTGAACCCTTGCATCCTCCCCACATTTTCCACCCTTCTAAGCATCCTTAATTCAGCATTTGCGAAGGGAGACTGTATCTCAGTGTCTAAACCCTTAATCTTTCGCTCACGCTGATGAAGATGGAGAAACGGGCACCTCGGGAATACGAGCCGTGCAAAACCTCATTTGAATCCAGCCTGTGCCGGAGCCCTCCGTGGCAACTTACAACATTTAGGAACAGCTGTGGAAGCCTAAAGAAGCCATCTCGCCCCTGAAAGAGCATCCCGTAATTATGTAAGGAACCGAATCCCATCTGTCCACTCTCGGCTCTAAAAACCCCCGAATTCATGAGCTTTCATAGGTCCATTTGTGCCTTTTTATTAAAAAGATCCAGATGATGGCATATATTAGAGGCTTAGGAAACAGGCTGTTGTCCCTTCCCCAGCCCCACGGGAAGGATATTCATGCAAATTATTGACTCAAGTACTTCCAACAAGAGTTTTGGGAGCTGTATGACAAGCCCGTTTTGGCAGGGGAAAAACATCCAAAACCCAACCAAGCAGAACTCAGAGACTTTCCATCATTTCCGACTCAGCTCTTGACTCGCACCACCTTTTGCTTTGAGACACGGCCTTCCCACCTGGCCAACCATGTTTCCTAATGAGTTTGGATACAGAAATGGACTCCCACATCCGGCAAGAAGGCGCTCCATGGATCAGGTGTCCAACTGGGATGATGCACCACCACCCCAACCTCATTTTTCATCTTCATCACTATGATTCCACACCTAATGTTGATGGAAAGCTTCCCTCCCTACTGGGCAGGTGATAAGCTATTTAACCTTGGTGGGCTGAAAGCCAAAAATAAAGATCACAACAACTTCTGTGACAGAACTCCATATGCTGACGATAACACAGACTGTGCTCATTCACACAAAGGCCTGCAAGCCAATTTAAACACTTCCTCCTCAGAAGCCTATGAAAAGCTTGGCCTCTCACTGAACAAAGTGCTCCTCTACCATTTCCATTACCTTTTAAGCAGAGGCTGGATGGCCATCTGTCGGGGGTGCTTTGAATGCAATTTTCCAGCTTCTTGGCAGAATGGGGTTGGACTGGATGGTCCACGAGGTCTCTTCCAACTCTAGGATTCTATGATTCTGGGCAGTCATGATATGATGGTAGGGGGAAACCATCTAAAAGCCCACCAAGTAGAACTGAGATACTTCCCAACATTTCCAACTGAGCTGTTGACTCACACCACGTTTTGCTTTGAGTTAGGGCCTTTCCACCTGGCTAATAATGTTCACCATGGAGTTGGATACAGAAATCAATTCCCAAATCCCTTAAGCAGGCACCCTGTAAGATATCCATACCTTTCTCAATACTTCTAGGTGACTTTTTCCAAACTCTGCTATGGCTAAAGGGCCCATTTGCTTTAAGATGGGGCAGTCACTTCCTACACATTTCATCTTAAAGTAAACTGCAAGGCTGCCCTTTGTGTAACATGGTGAGAGTGCTCTTGGAATGGTTCATCTAACAAGACACAATCCCAGTCATGATCCACAAAACATATCTGTGATTTAGCCATCTCATATCCTAAAGACACGAAGTCCATCTGATCTTGGAAGCTAAGCAAGGTCAGGATGGAGGCCCACCAAGGGACACCTGGGACAAGAGGCTAGATTCCAGAGGAAGGAACTGGCAAAACCATCCCTGACTATCCCTTGACCAAGCTTCCAAGGTCAGGATGGAGGCCCACCAAGGGACACCTGGGACAAGAGGCTAGATTCCAGAGGAAGGAACTGGCAAAACCATCCCTGAGTATCCCTTGACCAAGAAAACCCTACAAAGTTCATGGGGTCAACAGAAGTTGAAAGGTGACTTGAAGGCATACACATAGGTACAGCAAGTATTAAAATAAGTGAAAACATTAAAGGTAAGTGTGGGGATGAGAAAAACAGGAAATATGGGAAGCTTCTGAAAATAGGACAGGGCTGAGAATTTGGACATTGACTGTCATAATTTGCATCTTCCATACATAAATTCTTCTCAGTCCTGATATTTACCACTAAGAAGGATTCTATGGAGAGGACCTGCTCTTAATATGGTTTCTAGATTGACAAAAGGTGGACTTCTTCACCATATTCTCCTAGCACGTCCTTCTGAAAGAGCAGCCATTACTACTTCTTCCAGTAAGGAACTCAACTGAGCATTCAACGGTGTGAGCCTTTGACATCCAACCAAAAGATGTGTCCTTTGGGCCACCATTCCTCAAAGTAATGGTCCCAAGACGGGTGCCAATCTACGAGCCATTGGCTGCCACTCTCTGGACAAGAAAATGCTGTAGCCCATGGGCACAAAGATGGTGGGGGTCCTTGGCACAATTTCCTGTTATTATTTTGTATCTTACAACCATCTCAAGAGACTGTTGACATCTACACATTGTGTTGTCCCCTGATGCTTTGCTGGCAATCCATTCCAGATTGCTCACTGGGTCTAGCAGAAGTCCAACCGGTTTATGAGGAGCACTCTTATGCGCAACGGAAGAATGTTCGAATCAAAACCAAGGATTGGGCATGTTACGTAAGGCCTATCTTTTGATCTATTCCTTTTGCCAAGGGGGTAGGACTTTATGCTGTGCTTGTCTGCTCTGAAATTATGCACAACTGAGACGCAAATCTTAATCAACCATGCAATGTTTGGGGGGGGGGGGAAGTTGTAAGGCCAGGCAATGCCATCGAGGACTTGTTTTATCCTTGCAGATAAAAACTAGGAGTATGAGAAGGAAGCTCGCAATAACAGAAGAAGAATTTGGAAGTTCATAACAAGCGAAAGGATTCAACGAGGTCACAAGTTATAGGCTTGAGTCCGGAGTACAAGATGATCATTAGAAAGGTTATTTACACATGAATTTGCAAAAAAAAAAAGTCATGTGTAGGCCTCCAGAATGGTCATGGAATCGCTTCGGTGGGTTTGATCAGCCATGGACCAACTTGGGCATTCCCTCCAGGTGTTGTGGACTTCAACTCCCACAATTCCTTCAGTACATAGACAACATCCTTCAATATGGCCAACTTGGGTCCTCCAGGTGTTGTGGACTTCAACTCCCACAATGCCTTCAATACGTGGATAACATCCTTCCGTATGTAGACGACATACTCATAGCACAAGCATGGACCAACTTGGGTCCTCCAGGTGTTTTGGACTTTCCTAGCAGACTTTCCTAGAATTCCTAGCAGCCTCAGACCCTTTCCTTTCCCCCCTCAGCCGCTTAAGCTTCCATGCCATGCATGGTCCCAACTCATTGAATCTCCTTAAAATTGACTGAAATCTCATTTATTTCCTCTATTTTGCTTTGCTTTTTGTACCACGTCAGTAGTACAAATGCAAAGGCCACTAATATACTTCTAGGAAGTGTCTAATCCAGGTATGGCCAAACCCAGGCCCAGGGGCCAGATGTAGGCCCATTGGGCTCTTTTCTCAGCCCCCACCCCCACCCCCCACACAATCCTATCCTTCCTTCTCTCTTTCCTTCCTCCTTCCCTCCCTCCCTCTCCCTCCTTCCCATCCACCTTTTCATCTTTCCTTCCTTCTTTCCTTCCCTCTCTTTTTCCTTCATCCTTCCTTCCACCCTTTTGTCCTTCCTTCTTTCCCTCTTTCCTCCGTCCTTCCCTCTTTCCTTCCTTCCTTCCTTCCTTCCTTCCTTCCTTCCTTCCGCCTTCTTCCCATCCATCCTTCTCTTCCACCCTTTTTCTTCCTTCCTTCCTTCCTTCCTTCTCTCTTTCCTTCCTCCTTCCCTCCCCCCCTCCCTTCCCTCCCTCCCTCTCCCTCCTTCCTTACTTTCCTTTAACAGTTTGGTCCTTCTGTCATACCCTGTCACTCACATGACCGTCTCCTTTCTTTTCTTCTGCCGTCCTTCCTTCCTCACTCCTTTCCTCCTTCCTTCCTTCTTCCTTCTCTTCCCTCTCCTTCCTTTCTTCCACCCTTTGTCCTTCCTTCTTTCCCTCTTTCCTCCTCCTTCCCTCTCTTCTCTTTCTTCCTCTTCCTCTCCTTCCTTTCTTCTTTCCTCTTCCTCCTTTCGTCTTTCCTTCCTTCTCCTTCCTTCCTTCCTTCCTTCCTTCCTTCCTTCTTTTTCCTTCCTCCTTTCTTCCTGTGGGATGTTTAGCTGTGAGAAGAGAATGTCGAGAGGCAACATGAGAGCCATGTTCCAAGATTCAAAAGGGTGTCCCATTGAGAAGGAGGACAGAGGGGGAAACTGACTTTCTGCTGCTCTAGAGACCAGGGCACAAGGGAGCCATGGGTTCAAATGGCATGGAACTAGATTTGACTGAAAAGATGAGGAAGAACTTCCTGGAGAGTGGTCTAGGCCGCCTGGGAGTGTGGTGGAGTCTCCTTCTCTGGAGGCTTTTCCACAGAGGCTGTCTATCGGGAGTGCTTTGCTTGTGTCTTCTTGCATGGCAGGGGGTTGGACTGGGTGGCCCTTGGGGGTCTCTTCCAGCTCTAGAATTCTGTATCAGGAGGAGGCATCTGCCTGACATCCGCTGGGAAGTAGCAGCCAATAGTGAAAGGACCAAGGCAGAGACATCTCCAGCCCATCCCCTGTTTGGGTATCAGCCAGCATGTCAATGACTTCAATTAAGAAATAGTTTTCTAAGAACTACAGAGGCATTCGCTGGAACACCTCAGCAAACCAGAGTCCAAAAGTGGCAGGCTCAAACCCACCTCAACCAATGGCTGAGCCCAGATGAGAGACTCCCCCCTGGGCACACAGAAGAAGACTGGGCGACTTGGAAGGCGCTGAACAGACTGCGCTCTGGCACCACGAGATGCAGAGCCAACCTTAAGAAATGGGGCCACAAAGTGCAATCCACGACATGCGAGTGTGGAGAAGAGCCAACCACTGCCCACCTGCTGCAATGCACCCTGAGCCCTTCTTCCACATGATGCACCAGGGAGGACCTTCTTGCGGCAACACCAGAGGCACTCCAAGGGGCCAGAGACTGGTCAAAGGACATTTAATCAACTACCAAGCTTGCAAACCTTGTGGTTTTTTTCTGTTTGCTTGTTTTGTTCTGTTAAAAATCTAATACAATTTTCTGGTTGTAACTGACACGATAAATAAATAGGAGGAGGCAATACGGGGTCTCATGGATACACTTTTTCTCTCCATCCACCATCTCATCCTGACCAAGACCAACCCTTTTGGGATCCAAACGGTTCCATTCCATCCTTCACTTTCTACCTCCGAAAGAGAAGAGGAAGGAAGGGGAGGAAAGGGCAGGGAGGGGCTTGGGGAGAACACCCTTCCATCTTGCCCGCCCACCTCACTCTGACCCACCATGTGACCCCCAAATTAGAAAGTTTGCCCATGCCTGACCTGATCCCAATACGACCCACCATGCTGCATCTGTTTGGCCACGAACGTAAATCGGATTGAGGTGTATTTTGGTGGAAGGAATATGTTCCAAAAAGGGTGGAAGGAATATGTTCCAACCTGGATAGTGTCTAGGTCCAGGGAAGTCATGCTCCCCATGCTCTATTCTGCTTTGGTTAGACCACACCTGGAATATTGTGTCCAATTCTGGGCAACACAATTCAGAGAGATATTGACAAGCTTGAATGTGTCCAGAGGAGGGCGACTAAAATGATCAAGGGTCTGGAGAACAAGCCCTATGAGGAGCGGCTTAAGGAGCTGGGCATGTTTAGCCTGAAGAAGAGAAGGCTGAGAGGAGATATGATAGCCATGTATAAATAAGTGAGAGGAAGCCACAGGGAGGAGGAGGGAGCAAGCTTGTTTTCTGCTTCCTGGAGACTAGGACGCAATGGAACAATGGCTTCAAACTACAAGAGAGGAGATTCCATCTGAACATGAGGAAGAACTTCCTGACTGTGAGAGCCGTTCAGCAGTGGAACTCTCTGCCCCGAGGGAGTGTGGTGGAGGCTCCTTCTTTGGAAGCTTTTAAAGAGGCTGGATGGCCATCTGTCAGGGGTGATTTGAATGCAATATTCCTGCTTCTTGGCAGAATGGGGTTGGACTGGATGATGGCCCAGGAGGTCTCTTCCAACTCTTTGATTCTATGAGGCTGGATGGCCATCTGTCAGGGGTGCTTTGAATGCAATATTCCTGCTTCTTGGCAGAATGGGGTTGGACTGGATGATGGCCCAGGAGGTCTCTTCCAACTCTTTGATTCTATGATTCTATGATTCTATGAATTGGTTGTCTGTAGAAAACGGAGTGGTGAACCCATTTGTGGGCAGACACCTGGACAATTCCAGCTTGGGGTCTCAGGGCTAATTCCTTCCCACTTTCCGTGGCGCTCCTCGATTGAAGAACACACTCTGCCGATTTTGACGGCAGGCTTTGATCTCTAGCGGAGATCAAGCCCCTCTAAACCCGCACCCGCAATACAGGTGAACATGTATGATGAAATGTCCTTTGACGCCGGAGCCTGAGCACACAAAAGCGTTTATCAAAATGCGAACAGCGGGGAATTTTTTGAAGGAGGGGAGAGGAGGGGAGGCACCCGTTCGCGTTCGTTCGTTCGTTCCTTCGTTGGCTGGTTGGCATTGTGTGAGCCAAACGGTGCAGCTTTCCATCAAACATTGTTTGCTCAAACCGTACTTGACAGCCCCAGAGATCTCTGAAAGGGAAGATGCGTTTCAGGAGGGCCCCGATAACCACAAAAAGGTCTTCTGACTCAAAATGATCAAAAACCACTTAAACATTTCTATACAAAAATATTTGATGTCAGGAGTTCAAAATTAATGCATTTATACATGTCTGCTCATAGGCAGATGCCCCGAGGTTGTTCTCTCAACTCATTCATCTACAGCTGTCTCCTTGTAACGCTTCATCTTGCTTGCCATCTACATCTGGGCAATTAAACTTCAAAATCCCGCTACGGGCGCTCGTTACTTCCAAAATAAAAGCAAGGCGGGGGCCGCAGAACTCTCCCCGTCTGGTTGCCTTGCACAAGGAACACCGGCACCACCCAGGATCTCCTCCAACGCACGCTAGCCCAACAATGCAATAGTGCCCAATTAGGGTTTAATTGGCCAAGTAATTAAAGATTTTTTGGAGGGAGGGGGTGGAATTCTCTGTACTCATAGGTTGATCCTTCTGTCCCTTCATCATCTGGAGAAGGTGGAAAGCCAACAGAACAATCCTCATTCTTTTCAAACCAGGTCAAGACGCCTAGAAGAACGAATGTTCAAGGCAGGACCCAACAGGTCTTTGGATAGTAGAAGTCTACTCCCTTTGACCCAAATCAAAACACAGCACATACATCCTTCTAAATTCACAAGTATTTGGGGTACAGGACCCCACAAAAGCGGGAAACCAATAAACGTCGCTAGTGTGATAAGTATGGCATGTGGGTTGAATGAAATTGTATGATTGGTGTATGACTGGAGACTGACCAAGACTGAAGACACCATCCTAAGGTTGACGCCTGGAAAATTACAAAAGGAGGAGAAGAATTCATGAACTGCTAAGCTGATTAATGGCTGGCATGACCAGAGACAATGATTAACTCTTGGTTGAAAACAACATGTTTACACTAGACCTTCCAAACCATAACTCTCAATTGCTGCTGAATCATAGAGTTGGAAGAGACTTCGTAGGCCATCCAGTTCAACCCCTTTTCACCAAGAAGCAGGAAAATAGCATTCAAAGCCCCGGACAGGTGGCCATCCAACCTCTGCTTCAAAGCCTCCAAAGAAGGAGCCTTCACCACAATCCAGGCAGAGAGAGAGAGAGAGAGAGAGAGAGAGAGAGAGAGAGAGAGAGTTCGACTGCTGAACAACTCTCACACCTCGTGAGAGGTGTGAGAGTTCTTCCTCATGTTCAGGTGGACTCTCCTTTCATTCCTGTAGTTTGAAGCCATTGCTCCATTGCGTCCTGGTCTCCAGGTCAGTAGAAAACAGGCCTGCTCCCTCCTCCCTATGACTTCCTCTCACATATTTATACATGGCCCTCATCATATCTCCTCTGCAGGCTAAACATGCCCAGCTCTTTCAGCTGTTCCTCATAGGGCTTGCTCTCCAGACTCTTGACCCTTTACGTCACCCTCTTTCTCTGGACACATTCCAGCTTAGAGTCAACATCTCCCTTCAATTGTGGTGCCTAGAATTGGACACAGTGTGATTCCAGGTAATGTGGTCTGACCAAGGCAGAATAGAACATGGGGAGCAGGACTTCCCTTGATCTAGACATTAGGCTCCTCTTGATGCAGGCCACAATCCCAATGGCTTTTTAAGGTGTCACATGACATTGTTGGTTCAAGTTGACCTTCCTCCCCACGAGGACTCCAAGATCTCTTTCACGTGTCCTACTGACAAGCGAGGCATCATCGTCCCCCATTCTCTCTCTTTGCAGTTCATTTTTTTTCTGCCTCAGTGGAGTCTCTTGCCTTTGTTCCTGTTGAACTTCATTTTGATGGTTTTGGTCCACCATCTCTCTCATCAGTGAAGATCCCTCTGAATTCTGCTCCTGTCTTCTGGAGTATTGGTTCTCCCTCCCGATTTGGCCCATCTGATGATCCTGCCTTCGAACCCTTCATCTAAGTCATACATAAAGATCCTGAAGAGGACCAGGCCCAGGATGGAACCATGTTGATGGCCCCCCACTCCTCACTTCTTTCCAGGATGAAGAGGAAACACTGGGGAGAATCACCCTCTGGGTTCGTTGACTCAACCAATTAAAGATCCGGGTTCTAGGATTCTAACATTTGAGGATATGACTTCTCTCAAAGCGGATGTCAAGGCAGTGAGGACTTAATTGCAGACATGACCAGAGACAATGATTAACTCTTGATTGAAAACAACATGTTTACATTGGACCTCCCAAATCGTAATTCTGAATTACTGCTGAACATAGCCAACACACATACACATGACTACAGTATACATCTTACAAATGCCTTATTATTATTATTATTATTATTATTATTATTATTATTATTATTATTATTATCATTATTATCATTATTATTATTATTATGTCTCTTCCAACTCTAGACACTTGGACAATCCGTTCCTCAGCTTTCGTGCGGATGACAATGTCTTCCAACTCTAGGATTCTACCATTTGAGGATACGACTTCTCTCAGAGCGGACGTCAAGGCAATGAGGTCTTAATCGCTTAATTGCTGACATGACTAGAGACAATGATTAACTCTTGGTTGAAAACAACATGTTTACACTGGACCTTGCAAACCGTAATTCTGAAGTACTGCAGAACATAGCCAACACACATACACATAACTACAGTATACATCTTACAAATTATTATTATGTCTCTTCCAACTCTAGACACTTGGATGATCAATTCCTCAGCTTTCGTGAGGATCACAACATCTTCCAACTCTAGGAGTCTACCATTTGAGGATATGACTTCTCTTAGAGCGGACGTCAAGGCAGTGAGGTCTTCCTGATCTGTAGGCCTTCCATCTTGCTCCCTGGGGGGCTGCTGGCCCTCCTTGGTGGAACGCTCCCTCCCCCTTCCCTTCCCCCCAAACGCGGCTCTTCCGGAGCGCCATCCAGGGCCGCGGCGATTAATCATCCCCGCTTTCGGAGCTGACACCTTGAGGTGGGGGAAACGACAACCTAAATGAGCGCGGCTGATTACCTGGGAAAGCAATTCTTCAAGAGAGCACAGCTAACTAATGGCTCCATCTGCTCACCAAACGCATCCCTCCCCGGGCCCAGCAGACCCATCCGGAACCGGAGAACAAAAGGCTACCTCCACCTGCCAAACTCAGGAGTCTCCCGTAAACACCATACATACCTTGAAGACTGCAATATATACAAACAGGCACACATATGCACCTACCTATCTATATCAGGCATGCACAAACTTTGGCCGTCCGGGTGTTTTGGACTTCAACTCCCATAATTCCTAACAGCCGTAGGCTGTTAGGAATTGTGGGAGTTGAAGTCCAAAACACCCGGACGGCCAAAGTTTGCCCATGCCTGAACAAACAATGAAGGAGTTATTAAATAATGAAGTCCCTTTCTGACATTTGGCTCCCCCTCTATGCATCTATGTAAATGTATATGTGTATGCATATGGATGCATATATATATGTGTGTGTGTGTGTGTGTGTGTGTGTGTGTGAATTAATATATATGTGCATAAGTATGTATGTGTGTTTGTGTGTTGAAATGTCTTTATGTATGTCTATGGGTGCATAGACATACATCTACATATGTACTGCATATATAAACACACAGATATATATGTGTTTGTGTGTCTCTGTGTATGTATGTATATGTATGTGTATGCGTGTATATATACATATACAAATAGTTTGTGTTCCATCAGTTGTTACCTTCACTGCTAAGCAATAAGTATCTATGTAAATGTGTATGTATATGGATGTGTGTGTGTGTGTATATATATATATATATATATATATGCATGAATATATATATGCATGAATATATATGTGCACAAGTATGTGTGCGTATATATATATGTGTGTGTAAATGTATTTATGTATGTCTATGTGTGCATATACATACATCTACAGATGTACTGCATATACAAACACAGATATATATGTGTGTGTGCATCTCTGTATGTATGTATGTATGTATGTATGTATGTATATGTATGTGTATGCGTGTATATATACATATACATATAGTTTGTTTGTGTTCCACCAGTTGTTACCTTCACTGCTAAGCAATAAGTATCTATGTAAATGTATATGTGTATGTATATGGATGCATATATATATATATATATATATGCATTAATATATATGTGCACAAGTATGCATGTGTGTGGAAATGTATTTATGTATGTCTATGTGTGCATATACATACATTTACATATGTACTGCATATACAAACACACAGATATATATGTGTGTGTGCGTCTCTGTGTATGTATATGTATGTATGTATATATACATATGCATATAATTTGTGTTCCATCAGTTGTTAACTTCACTGCTAAGCAATAAGTATCTATGCAAATGTATATGTGTATGTATATGGATGCATATATGTATGCATGAATATGTATGTGCACAAGTATGTATGTACAGATATATATATGTGCGTGTGTGTCTTTGTGTGTATGTATGTGTATGTATCTGTGTGTGTGTGTATCTGTGTGTGTGTATGTATATATATGTGTGTGTATGTGTGTGTGCATATATATATATATATATATATAGAGAGAGAGAGAGAGAGAGAGAGAGAGAGAGAGTGTTTGTTTGTGTTCCATCAGCTGTCAGTTGTTAACTTCACTGCTAAGCAGTAAGTCAGGGTCATAAAATATAAATAGTGTCCTGAGCAAAAAGACAGCAAATGATCAAAGCGTAAGGATGGTCTGAACCAGAACGAAGAGCTGCCTGTCTGATCACTGGTGACGACTAAGGTTGCATCCACATTGGAGATTTATTACAGTTTGACACCACTACGTTAACTGCCATGGTTCAATGCTATGGATTCCTGGGAGTTGTCATCTTGCAAGGTTTGGAAGCTCCCATGCCAAAGAGTGGTGATGCTTCACCAAACTAGAGTGCCTATGGTTCCACAACAAAGAGGTATATGTGGGATGAGTGGAGATGTTTATGGAATCCCCCTTCCATAAGATTCCATTGCATTCAAACTGCATCAATTCTACAATGTAGATGCACCTTAGGATGCTTTTTAAAAAGAACGATGGGAGTTGGAAAACTTCAGCAGAAACCCCTTTGCCAAAGAAAGGAATGATGCACCCAACGACACCACCTATTTATAATCATCACAACTGATACGTATGTTTTGTGCTAGCAATCATGACAGCTCTGCAGATATAATGAATGGTACAGAATTCCTACTCGGAGATGAATATTTCCATGCTGCCACCACTTCTGTCATAGAACTACAATACGCTGACGATAACATAGTCTGTGCTCATTCAGAGGAAGGCCTACAATCCACCTTAAACACTTTCATAGAAGCTTATGAAAGGCTTGGCCTCTCACTGAACATCAAGAAAACCAAAAGGCTCCTCTCTCTACCAAAGGCACCAACCAATACCGCTGTAATGCCAGAAATGAAATGAGAGTGTTAGAGGATTGTTTATCAAGCTATTGTCCCACCTCCCCCTCAACCCTTTTATATGCCTGCGAAACATGGACTGTCTACAGATGTCACACTAAACTTCTGTGTTGCCTCCAAAAAATCCTGCCAATTTCTTGGGACAAAGAAGTGGGACAAATGTCAGCATCTGGAAGAAGGAGGAGGAGGAGGAGGAGGAGGAGGAGGAGGAGGAGGAGGAGGAGGAGGAGGAGGAGGAGGAGGAGGAAGGAGAAGAAGAAGAAGAGAAAGAAACAGATCAATTGGGCGGTCTGTTGTTGTTGTTCATTCGTTCAGTCGTCTTCGACTCTTCGTGACCTCATGGACCAGCCACGCCAGAGCTCCCTGTCGGCCGTCACCACCCCAGCTCCTTCAAGGTCAGTCCAGTCACTTCAAGGATGCCATCCATCCATCTTGCCCTTGGTCGGCCCCTCTTCCTTTTGCCTTCCATTTTCCCCAGCATAATTGTCTTCTCTAGGCTTTGCTGTCTCCTCATGATGTGGCCAAAGATCCTCAAGATCCTCCGCTATGCTATTCATTAAACGGAATGCCACGTCGTCCGGATAAAGGCCCCATCATCATCCCCAAAGCAGTGACTCTACTCTCAGCTCAGAAATGGAAAACGAAATGACGGTGGACAACAAACAAGATGGATAGATGGGCTTAAATCTAACCTCAAGAAATGTGGCATAAACACTGCGAGAGAACCAGAAAGCCCTGACCCTCACGAGTTGGAATTGGAGGTCAGTTGTGGATCTTGAAGAGGAAGGAACAAAGGGTGAAAGGGAGGAACGGGCCAAGAGGAAGAAGGCGCCTCAAGCACACCTTTGTCGGGACTGACTTCCACCTGGAAACCTCTGACCTCAATGCCAAAGAAAGACCATGAGGCAGGAAAAAGGAAATGCAAAGAGACAGAATGGGGGACAATGTCTGGCCCAAGGGCAGGACGTGTGGAGAAGATCTTGGAGTCCTCGTGGACAACAAGTTAAACATGAGCCAGGAATGTGATGTTGCGGCAAAAGAAGCCAATGGGATGTTGGCCTGCATCAACAGGAGTCTAGTGCCTCGGTCCAGGGAAGCCATACTCCCCATGCTCTATTCTGCCTTGGTCAGACCACACCTGGAATATTGTGTCCAATTCTGGGCACCACAATTCAAGAGAGATGTGGACAAACTGGAATGTGTCCAGAGGAGGGAGACTCAAATGATCAAGGGTCTGGAGAACAAGCCCTATGAGGAGCGGCTTAAGGAGCTGGGCATGTTAGCCTGAAGAAGAGAAGGCTGAGAGCGGATATGATAGCCATGTATAAATATGTGAGAGGAAGTCACAGGGAGGAGGAGGAGGGAGCAAGCTTCCTTTCTCCTTCCTTGGAGACTAGGACGCAATGGAACAATGGCTTCGAACTACAAGAGAGGAGATTCAATCTGAACATGAGGAAACACTTCCTGACGGTGAGAGCTGTTCAGCAGTGGAACTCTCTGCCCCAGAGTGTGGTGGAGGCTCTTTCTTTGGAGGCTGGATGGCCATCTGTCAGGGGTGCTTTGAATGTAACTGTCCTGCTTCTTGGCAGAATGGGGTTGGACTGGATGATGGCCCACCAGTTCTCTTCCAACTCTCAGATTCTGTTCCAGAAGAGGTCTTCTTCAAAGTCACTTATGGACTCACCACCAAGACTCTACCTTTGGAAGACTTATGAGTTGCTATAGATCACCTATAGATAAAGATGGATTTCCACGTCTCATTGTCTCCAAGCTTTTTATGGGGCGGAGATTGTGCCGGATTAAATCCTTGCAACTGAAAATCGAGGGAGCCCCCTTTTTTGGGATGAGCAACAATTGGCGACCTTTTCCCTCCATGGATGCTTGAGCTTGGAAACAAGGAAGGAAGGAAACCGAGGCGCCCGCTGCTGAGCATCTCGAACAAAACACGGCACTCCCGAGCTACATCTTGATTTTGAGCAGAAACGGGCAGGCCAGCGGCGGGCGTCTTGTATTTCCAAAGCTTTTCTCTCCCGTTCATTATGCTTCCACCTGTTGCTAGGTAACCCAATGCGGCTTTGGCAGGTCGGACCATTATGCAGCCCGGGATTTCTCTCGAGCGAGCGCAGGGCAGGGCCGCATTTCCATTTTCCTCCCTCCCTCCCGTAAAGAGCATGGCCACCATTCGGCAAAGGTAAGCTGCCCCCGCCCATTCCCACTTCTCTGAGAAGGAAAAACATCACGCCACTGGTTCTGCAAACTGTTTTGTGCTGCTATGATTGCAGAGCAAATCCCAGTTTGGCCATGGAAACCCATTGAGAGGACTTGGGCAAGCATTTGATGGACTATGACTCTGGAAACCAGGGTTCAAATCCCAGTTTGGCCATGGAAACCCACTGAGATGCCTTGGGCAAGCATTGGATGGACTATGACTTTGGAGACCAGGGTTCAAATCCTAGTTTGGCCATGGAAACCCACTGAGATGCCTTGGGCAAGCATTGGATGGACTATGACTCTGGAGACCAGGGTTCAAATCCTGGTTTGGCCATGGAAACCCACTGAGATGCCTTGGGCAAGCATTGGATGGACTATGACTTTGGAGACCAGGGTTCAAATCCTAGTTTGGCCATGGAAACCCACTGAGATGCCTTGGGCAAGCATTGGATGGACTATGACTCTGGAGACCAGGGTTCAAATCCTGGTTTGGCCATGGAAACCCACTGAGATGCCTTGGGCAAGCATTGGATGGACTATGACTTTGGAGACCAGGGTTCAAATCCTAGTTTGGCCATGGAAACCCACTGAGATGCCTTGGGCAAGCATTGGATGGACTATGACTCTGGAGACCAGGGTTCAAATCCTGGTTTGGCCATGGAAACCCACTGAGATGCCTTGGGCAAGCATTGGATGGACTATGACTTTGGAGACCAGGGTTCAAATCCTAGTTTGGCCATGGAAACCCACTGAGATGCCTTGGGCAAGCATTGGATGGACTATGACTTTGGAGACCAGGGTTCAAATCCTGGTTTGGCCATGGAAACCCACTGAGATGCCTTGGGCAAGCATTGGATGGACTATGACTTTGGGGACCAGGGTTCAAATCCTAGTTTGGCCATGGAAACCCATTGAGAGGCCTTCTGAAAGTATTGGATGGACTATGACTCTGGAGACCAGGGTTCAAATCCTGGTTTGTCCATGGAAACCCACTGAGATGCCTTGGGCAAGCACTGGATGGACTATGACTTTGGAGACCTGGGTTCAAATCCTAGTTTGGCTATGGAAACCCACTGAGATGCCTTGGGCAAGCATTGGATGGACTATGACTTTGGAAACCAGGGTTCAAATCCTAGTTTGGCCATGGAAACCCACTGAGATGCCTTGGGCAAGCATTGGATGGACTATGACTTTGGAAACCAGGGTTCAAATCCTAGTTTGGCCATGGAAACCCACTGAGATGCCTTGGGCAAGCATTGGATGGACTATGACTTTGGAAACCAGGGTTCAAATCCTAGTTTGGCCATGGAAACCCACTGAGATGCCTTGGGCAAGCATTGGATGGACTATGACTTTGGAAACCAGGGTTCAAATCCTAGTTTGGCCATGGAAACCCACTGAGATGCCTTGGGCAAGCATTGGATGGACTATGACTTTGGAAACCAGGGTTCAAATCCTAGTTTGGCCATGGAAACCCACTGAGATGCCTTGGGCAAGCATTGGATGGGCTATGACTTTGGAGACCAGGGTTCAAATCCTAGTTTGGCCATGGAAACCCACTGAGATGCCTTGGGCAAGCATTGGATGGACTATGACTTTGGAAACCAGGGTTCAAATCCTAGTTTGGCCATGGAAACCCACTGAGATGCCTTGGGCAAGCATTGGATGGACTATGACTTTGGAAACCAGGGTTCAAATCCTAGTTTGGCCATGGAAACCCACTGAGATCCCTTGGGCAAGCATTGGATGGGCTATGACTTTGGAGACCAGGGTTCAAATCCTAGTTTGGCCATGGAAACCTACTGAGATGCCTTGGGCAAGCATTGGATGGACTATGACTCTGGAGACCAGAGTTCAAATCCTAGTTTGGCCATGGAAACCCATTGAGAGGGCAAGCAGATATAATGAATGGTACAGAATTACTACTCTGAGTTGAGTATTTTCTGTCTTAGAACTCCAATATGCTGACGATAACATGGTCCTCTCTTAGCCTCAAAGGAAAGCCCTCTCTGAATAAATCTGGTCAAGAAGACCTTGCAAAAGGATCTCCATACATCAGAAACAATATGGAGGCACATCACCATCATCACCATCACCATCACCATCCTCTTAATGGGTGAAATTAGAATAAGTAAAAGTAACAGAACTGTCAGAGGCATGCTTCCATAACGCCATGGGAAACAGCCCCAATCTTGGCAAGAGAACCCTGTAATAGGATCCGCTTTAGGGTCACCAAAAATGACTTGAAGGCACGCGGCAATAACACGCTTTCCAACTGCCATATTTCAAGTTGTTTTAACTGCTGTATTGCTTAATATGCTTTTGTTTGGATTGAATTATTTATGGTTTCAATCTGGAAGTGATTGAAATTGCACGTTGCCCTGAGACGTAAATATTTAGACAGACAAAGAGCTGCTCATCATGGTAATTTCATATACAATTTTTCACATACCTTTAAAAAACAGAAGAAGGAAATTGGAGGACAGGGAGTTCATCGTGTATACCAGTGGTTCCCTACCTGTGGCCGGTGGACCACCAGTGGTCCACAAGAATGAAAATATGGTCTGCGGCCTCACCATTACTACACCATTTCCTTGAAACCACAGCAACGAGAGCGACTGGTCTCGTGAAACCCTCTTATAGTGCCGAGGCAATGGGAATGTCGGGAGGGGAGAGGCTGACTACCCACAAAAGATGACTACCACCACATCAGCTCTAGATTATTAAATATGGTTTTCTGTGGGTGAGCGGATGGTGACTACTGGATGGCATATGTTCTGTATCAGAAGCTAGAGCTGATGTGGTCTATCCAATGCAATTTTCTGAATCAGCACCCCAAATAATCAAACAGAATCTAAAGTTGACCAGAAACTGATTCGTAACCCTTTTGGTACTAATGTTGAAGAGTGGTCCCTGGTCAAAGTGGTCCTGGGTCAAGTATTCCCTGATTAAGTGGTCCCAGGTCAAGTGGTCCATGGTCAAAGTGGTCCCTGGTCAAAGTAGTCCCTGGTCAAGTGGTCCATGGTCAAGTGGTCCATGGTCAAAGTGGTCCCTGGTCAAGTGGTCCAGGGTCAATGTGGTCCCTGGTCAACATAGTCTCTAGTCAAGTGGTCCCTAGCCAAAGTGGCCCCTGGTCAAAAAAGGTTTGGGAACCATTGGGCTAGTGAATGGCACACAATGGTCCAGAACCAGATCTGTTGCAACGTCTAATGTTTTGTCAATGCAAAACCCTAAACATGCCGTTGTTGTTGTTGTTAATATTGATTTATACCCCGCTTTATCTATCCCGAAGGGGACTCAAACATCCATTGAGTCATTCATTTCTTTCTCACAATCTAAAGTTGTCCAAAAACTGATTTGTAACTCTTTTGGTACTAATGTTGGAGAGTGGTCCCTGGTCAAGTAATCCCTGGCCAAAAAAAGGTTGGGAACCCCTGGTGTATATTTATTTATTTATTTATTTAATATACTTGTACCCCGCCCTTCTCACCCCCGAGGGGGGACTCAAGGCGGCTTCACAGCAAGCACCATTCGGTGCCATCACAACGAGGAAAACAATCAACAAATTCATTTAAAAACAGAACATTAAATAAACACGCCAGTCAAAATCAGAGTCCGGGTCAATTCATTGTCACTTCGAATTGCCTATGTCTTCTCCTCACTAGCCGCTATTCAATGGTCAAACGCAAGGTCCCATCACCAAGTCTTGAGTTTCCTTCTGAAGGACAGGAGGGAGGTGGACAATCGGATGCCTCTGGGGAGGGAGCAAATGCCTTTCTAACTATGATCAGAAAATTATTAAAAGAATTGCTAATTGATAGTGATGAAAGCAAAGACTGGAATTAAGATCACTCAAAAAGTAATGGATTTACAGTTATTTTGTTTAAAGCATCGTATGAAAATGAGTATGGGTTGTGCAGGAAACTAACATACTATTTGCACAGAAAATGCTCCCCGGAAACAGCCAGAACTGACCAGTCCTAAACATTGGACGTTGATAGCATCAAGTAGTCAACCTCCATTTTCGACGGAGGAGATGTGAGCATTTCAACGGCCTGAATGTGATGTATACCTGGGGGAAAGGGGATTGGGGAGTAATAGTTCTGGGCGAGCTTGGCATGAAGTCAACCCTTCCTCCCGCCTGGCTCCCGTCGGAGTCGGAGACGGAGGAAGAATAATGAGTCTGCGTCCGACTTCACTCACTATAAAAAAGGGTCCCATTCTCCAATTGGAAAGGCACCCAGAGTTGATGGAAGTGATGGCCGAGTAATATTATTTATGAAGGGAAAGGAATGAATTATGGAGAGTAGGAAGAAAGCAATGAAAAGGCTCACTGCAAGTTCGGGTACGCTGCACACCGCGTCCAGAGGAAAAAGGAAGGAAGCCGACTTCAAATCAGGACACGGAGAAAGGAGAAATAGATACGCACAAAGAACCAACAACAATGCCACAATCGAGAAATTTAGGGGGAATGAAAACAACAAATGCAGACAAACTGCTTTAAGATTGCTTCAAAATGGCAGGCAAAAAGCCTGCATCCAATTGCTTGCCCCAACTAGAGGAGATCCACCAAAGCAATGGTTTATGGGGAAGTGGCCAAGACACTTTTCATTGCCTCAAAAGTAAGCCCTCGTTTTCTCCGAAGCTCTAGGTGCTCTTACTGCCTATTACAGGGAAAACCAGCTGATCCCTAATCCATCTAAAACACAGACATGTGCTTTTCATCTCAAGAACAGAGAAGCATCCCGAGCTCTGAAGATCACCTGGGAAGGAATCCCACTGGAGCATTGCAGCGCACCCAAATACCTGGGAGTCACTCTGGACCGTGCTCTGACCTACAAGAAGCACTGCCTGAATATCAAGCAAAAGGTGGGTGCTAGAAACAATATCATACAAAAGCTGACTGGCACAACCTGGGGATCACAACCAGACACAGTGAAGACATCTGCCCTTGCGCTATGCTACTCTGCTGCTGAGTATGCATGCCCAGTGCGGAACACATCTCACCACACTAAAACAGTAGATGTGGCTCTTAATGAGACATGCCGCATTATCACAGGGTGTCTGCGCCCTACACCACTGGAGAAATTACACTGCTTAGCCGGTATTGCACCACCTGACATCCGCCGGGAAGTAGCAGCCAATAGTGAAAGGACCAAGGCAGTGACATCTCCAGCTCATCCCCTGTTTGGGTATCAGCCAGCACGTCAACGACTTAAATCAAGAAATAGTTTTCTAAGATCTACAGAGACACTTGCTGGAACACCTCAGCAAGTGAGAGTCCAAAAGTGGCAGGCTCAAACCCAGAACCTCAATCAATGGCTGATACCAAATGAGAGACTCCCCCCTGGGCACACAGAGCACTGGGCGACTTGGAAGGCACTAAACAGACTGCGCTCTGGCACCACGAGATGCAGAGCCAACCTTCAGAAATGGGGCCACAAAGTAGAGTCCACAACACGCGAGTGGGGAGGAGAGCAAACCACTGACCACCTGCTGCAATGTACCCTGAGCCCTGCCACATGCACCATGGAGAACCTCCTTGCGGCAACACCAGAAGCACCCCAAGTGGTCAGATACCTGTCAAAGGACATTTAATCGAATGCCAAGTCTTTAAACTTTGTATTTTGTCTGTTTGTTTGTTTTGTTCTGTTAGAAATGTAATACAATTGACTGGTTGCCCTGACACGACAAATAAATAAGCCCTCATTCTAGGTACATCTGACCTGCTGATTCCACCAGTTTGCCTCCATCAGCTCTCGTTTTTGAGATACAGGACATCTGAGAATTGACCAGTTGCCCTCTGTTCCCCCGTAGAAAACCACAAAAACCCTCTCAAAGAAACTAGTGCTGATGGGGTTGATCCAATGCAATTTTCTCAAATTAGCACCACAAAGAACACCAGGAACAAGCCTAAAGCACCAAGAAATGATATAAATCTATGGGTCCTCTTTAATTGGGACCAATTCAAACGTTTCTCAGAACTTGACTCCTAGCAACTTATTGTAGACAGCATCCAAGTGTAGCACTGGTTTTACGTAAGGTTGTGCATTTAAGTATTGTTATTCTATGGTTTTACCCAACCCCTTGAAGGACTTGAGCCCTCAAAATGTTGGGTTCCCCCCAATAAACAACCATCTTTAGATGATTCTATCATACTGCTATATGTTGAATAACTGCCATTTCTGGTGTTGTAGTCCTCCTGCTATTTCTCATGTTGTTGATCTTGTTAGGTGACTTCAAATTGTTTTCAACTTAGAAGATTCCTATAGCGAATCTCTCAATGGGTTTTCTTGGCAAGATTGGGTCGATTTGGCCAAGATCACCAATCCATTTCCATTACCAAGTCAACATTCAGATCCTGGTCTTCCCAGGTCCTAGTCTACCAGTCAAACACTATAGCATTTCCATGTACTGCCTTCCAGTTGCCCCTTCAGATGCTTCTACGTTATACTTCTGACATAAGTTATCATAGAGTCATGCTGGCAAATTTCTAAATAGGATATCTCTCTTGGGAATTTTCTTGGTCTTCTACCACAACTCCATGAATAACCTCCAGCAGAAGTCATTTGTTTGAATAGGGTTCACTATTATCCACAATTTTCCATTTCCATGGTAAGTTCAGCAACATATTCCCTGTAGATACTGAAATTGGAGAACAGCAAACATCTCCAGATGTTTCCTCTAAGGAACCATTCTGAAATCCTGCCCAGATTCTGCTAGTAACACATGGGAATCTTTCTGTGTTGCATTTCTTGACCAACTTTAGGTCTTTCCATCTTGAGCAGAAGCAAATGGGAAGAAAATAAAATAGTCACATCTGAAAATATACCAAAACCCAACTAAGCTAGAGAAGATTCTGTCAATCTGGACCAATATTCTTGTTGTAAACATCCATAGAGACACATTGTCAAAGTTTTAGAAAGGCAATGTTTGCAGACAACTCCAAAATGGAGACTGATTGACTGATATCAAGCTTTGGGAAGCAAAATAGTATTCCATGGATTTCTACAGATTTGACAACTACTCTTCTGTTCTCTAATTCTCAAAATGAATGCTTCCAATGCCTACTTGGCAACATGGAGAGGTCTAAATTCAGGATGTGTAACAACTTCTCTCTGCTTTGACATAATTATAGAGTTGAAAGAACCCAAGAAAGTCTTCCAAACCAAAAATATACCACCAAAACCACGTCTAGAAGCTCAAGTCCTTTTCTTAACCTTTGCCTTTTTCGTGATGTGGCAAAACACGAAGAGACTCCTCACGAATCCCCTGGCTTGTTAGCTCCATTTGTAACAAGATCTTACAACATTGAGAGTTGAATTACTATGCTTGGTAATTATTGTCTTAAAAAGCTATACTTTTTGATTTAACGTACCCAAACATGCCAATTTTATGAGCAAACCACACTACGCATTATGCATTCCATGTTGCAAAAGGAACCATTTCAAACAAATTTCGGATTCCTCCCCTGGGGGAAAAGGAACGCCCGAGCTTCAAAAACAAGAAACATGAAAACATCTTTCGGTAAATAAAATGGAGGAAGACGCAACAGCGGCACAATTGTCAGAGGGGTCCCCGTGAAGATGCAATTACTTTTGGGGTAATTGACAGCACAACAGTCACATTGACTCAAGGGCAACTCAACCCAGGCACTTTTGGATTGATTTCTTGACGGAAATCTCTAGACTTCTTCATTCAGGTAAAATATTCACATCGGGTCACGGATAGTTCTACTCAATTTGGGGGAGTTCGTTTCTTTCACTAATATTTCTAGAGCTGGCTCCAATGCCAGAGATACAGCTTAATGGTGTAACATTAGGAAATGTGGACCATTTCTGCTCCCTTGGCAGCCACCTCTCCACACAAGTCAACATTGACACTGAAATTCAACACCGCCTGAGCTCTGCGAGTGCAGCATTTTTCCAAATGAAGCAGAGAGTGTTTGTGACGAAGGTGGGATTGAGAGCAGGGCCTCCCCGGAAGATCGTAAATTTCGAAGCGGGACGTAATGTCTCATTAGTTCAATATTTACATATGAGACTGAGGATATAAGAGACCACGGATATAAAGGACCCGATAGCAGCATTTGGGAGGCATGTGCTGTATAGAGATCTCAACAGAATCCACCAGCTGCAAACCTTCGTCTTTTGCAGAAATGACGAATTCTCTACCCTCGTATCTCTCTACAGCCTCATGTCTCATTAGTTCAATATTTCTATATGAGACGGAAGGGAGACTAAGGACATGAGAGACTGAGGATACAAAGGCCTCAATACTGGAATTTGGAAGGTATGTACTGCATAGAGATCTCAATAGAACCCACCACCTGTAAACCTTCGTCTTTTTAACAAATAAGGAATTCTCTAGCCTCGTATCTCTCTGCAGCCTCGTGTCTCACTAGTTCACTATTTCTATATGGGACTGAAGGGAGACTAAGGACATGAGAGACTGAGGATACAAAGGTCCCAATACTGGAATTTGGAAATTATGTACTGCATAGAGATCTCAACAGAATCCACCAGCTGCAAACCTTCGTCTTTTGCAGAAATAACGAATTCTCTAGCCTCATATCTCTCTACAGCCTCGTGTCTCAATAGTTCCGATATTTATGTATGAGACTGAAGGGAGACCGATGATATGAGTGACTGAGGATACAAAGGCCTCAATACTGGAATTTGGAAAGTATGTACTCTATAGAGATCTCAACAGAACCCATCAGCTGCAAACCTTCGTCTTTTGCAGAAATAACGAAATCTCTACCCTCGTATCTCTCTGCAGCCTCGTGTCTCATTAGTTCACTATTTCTATATGAGACTGAGGATATGAGAGACTGAGGATACAAAGGCCCCAATACTGGAATTCAGAAAGTAAATACTGTATTGAGATCTCAACAGAACCCACCAGCTGCAAACCTTTGTCTTTTGCAGAAATAAAGAATTCTCTAGCCTCGTATCTCTCTGCAGCCTCATGACTCATTAGTTCACTATTTCTATATGAGACTGAGGATATGAGAGACTGAGGATACAAAGGCCCCAATACTGGAATTATTGTACTGTATAGAGATCTCAACAGAACCCACCAGATGCAAACTTCCTTCTTTTGAACAAAGAAGGAACGTTGCAATTATTGCCGTAAGAATGGAAACAACAAAAAGTTTTTGGAGATTTTGGATTTCCAGGTGAGGAAGACTCAACCTGTACTAAGACTGAACCGAGGGAAAAGGGGTGCAAGGAAGCCAGTCCATTGGAGGGAATGGATTGATTTTATACGATAACATAAGAAGCTGGAAGGATTATTGCTGATGAAGCTCCTGTCTGATGAGACAAACGATGCCCTCCGGCCCTTTTGTCCAGCTAAGGGAAGACCCCCAACCGCACGTGCAAAAAGCGCTAATGTGCCAAGTGAGAGCGAGAGCCGTGCCGTGCAATGCAAACCTCTGATACGCAGAGGGGCTTCTTTTAATGTGCGGGGAAATGCAAGCGAGACGCCTCCTCAGCATCTTTCCAAACGCCCAAGACCCTCCCCGCACCCCCTGGCAAAATGCAACTGGATTTTCATTCCTTTTTAACACAATAATTGAATGTGACATTTACTACAACGCGTTGCAAATTTGTACCTAATAATTACCATGGTGTCACTTCTGACGTTTCCCAGGAATGAATTGTTATCACCTAATAATGTGTGTAGATTTAATTATGGGAGTGGTGAACGTTATGACTTGATTGTTGGGGGTAAAAAAAGGAATAAATACCTACGTTACACAAAGGTATTTACTAGGCCTGGTTGATCAAGAAAAAATTTGGTTCTAAAATTGATTTGTAATTGGGGTGTTTTTTTGTTTCGATATTTAAAATAATTACAAAATTTTCCTTTAAAAAAGTTCGATATTTACGAAATTTCGTAAATGGTAAAAAAATTAACGAATCGATTTCCGAAACAATAACGAATCAATTCGTTAATGGCGGACGCGACCGCGAAATACGCTAAAAAACCTCCAAAACCTTCTGAAGCTTCCCTCTCCCTCTGTTGTTGACTGTTGGTGTGATATTATAATTTTTTTTTCACTAATTAAACCATAAAACTGGCCCAGACATGCGGAAATAATAACGAAATGACCTCAAAACAATAACAAAACGAATACAATATCGAAATACGAAGCATTTACAAAACGTTTTTGAAAATTCGTTTTTTTAAATAATTGCTCCAGAATGGTTTATCGTTTTGTAATTGAAAAAATTAACGAATTATTAACGAATTACGAATTAACGAAAGGAAACCGCCCAGCCCTAGTATTTACCTTTTGTTACCTGTTTACTTTCTGATATAGACTGTATTCTGCAAGAGACGTCCAGCTGGGCTGCATTTTCTAAAATGGACATCTGACCTAATACGTATAGCAAGCCCTGCTGAATCTAGTTGGCCTTAATTTTGCATCAAGATGTATAGCAGTGGTTCTCAACCTTCCTAATGCCGTGACCCCTTAATACAGTTCCTTATGTTGTGGTGACCATTTCCGCTCCCTTGGCAGCCACCTCTCCACCAAAGTCAACATCGACACCGAAATACAACACCGCCTGAGCTCTGCGAGTGCAGCATTTTCCCGAATGAAGCAGAGAGTGTTTGAGGACCGGGACATCCGTAGGGATACCAAGGTGCTTGTCTATAAAGCTATTGTCCTCCCAACCCTGCTATATGCCTGTGAAACGTGGACTGTCTACAGACGTCACATGCAACTCCTGGAACGATTCCATCAGCGCTGCCTCCGGAAAATCCTGCAAATCTCTTGGGAAGACAGGCGGACAAACGTCAGCGTGCTGGAAGAAGCAAAGACCACCAGCATTGAAGCGATGGTCCTCTGCCATCAACTCCGCTGGACCGGCCACGTTGTCCGGATGCCTGACCACCGTCTCCCAAAGCAGTTGCTCTACTCTGAACTTAAGAATGGAAAATGGAATGTTGGTGGACAGGAAAAGAGATTTAAAGATGGGCTCAAAGCCAACCTTAAAAATTCTGGCAGAGACACTGAGAACTGGGAAGCCCTGGCCCTTGAGCGCTTGAGCTGGAGGTCAGCTGTGACCAGCAGTGCTGCAGAATTCGAGGAGGCATGAGTGGAGGGTGAAAGAGAGAAACACGCCAGGAGGAAGACGCGTCAAGCCAACCCCGACCGGGACCGCCTTCCACCTGGAAACCAATGCCTTCACTGTGAGAGAAGATGTGGGTCAAGAATAGGGCTCCACAGCCACCTACGGACCCACAAGAACACTGGAAGACCATCTTACTCGCCCAACGAGGGATCGCCTAAGTAAGTAAGTTGTGGTGACCCCCAACCATCAATTTATTTTCATTGCTACTTCACAACTATAATTTTGCTCCTGTTATGAATCATCTTGTAAATATCTAATATGCAGGATGTATTTTCATTCATTTGGCACAAATACCCGATACGCCCAAATTTGAATACTGGTGGGGTTGAGGGGAGGATTGATTTTGTCATTTGGGAGTTGTAGCTGCTGGGATTTATAGTTCACCTACAATATCAAAGAGCATTCTGAACTCCACCAATGTTGGAATTGAACCAAACTTGGGACACAGAGCTCCCATGACCAACAACTAATTTTGGAAGAGTGTGGTGGGCATTGACCTTGGGTTTTGGAGTTATAGTTTACCTACATCCAGAGAGCACTGATGCATCTGGACCAAACTTGGCATGAATACTCAATGTGACCAAATGTGGACACTGGTGCAGTTTGGGGAAGATAGACCTTGACATTGTTGTAGTGGCTGGGATTTATAGTTCACCTATAATCAAAGAGCATTCTGAACCCCACCAATGATAGAATTCGGCGAAACGTCCCACATGGAACCCCCACGACCAACAGAAAATACTGTGTTTTCTAATTGTCTTTGGCGACCCCTCTGACACCCCCTCGCGACCCTCCTAGGGGTCCCGACCCCCAGGTTGAGAAACACTGATGTATAGGATCCAGATAAAGTCTCTATCTGGGAAAAGATCCTCATCTGCCCATTAAGTTGGCAATGATTTTGAAGCTGAAGAGAGCAAAAGGCGATGATATCCACAGTGTGTGTTTACATCCACACACAAATTATCATATGGAGAAGCACATGTGAGATCTCCAAATGGATAAAAGGGAATCCCCAATTTCCCCCTGCTTTAGCTCTCATGTCTTTAGCAAAGTCACATTTATGTCTCACCAAAACCAAATGATAGGCTTGCCTTAGGGTCTGCCCGAAGTTGGAAATGCCTTGAAGGCACACAACAACAACAACAACAACAACAAAGACATTAGAGTTCTCTAGGCGTCTAAACTGCACAGCAGAGAAGATACGGATCTTGTGGGTAGAGACTGAATCTATTACACAGCCCAACCAAAAATATCTTGCCGTCTGGTGTTTTTAGGCCTGTTCCTGGAGTTATTTTGGGCACTGATGCAGAAAATTGCATTGGATAAACAACACCAGCTCTGGTTTCTTAGCTATGTTCATCGTGGTTTTCTATGGGCAAGCAGATGACGACTAGTAAGATGAGATACATTCTGTATCTCAAAAACGAGAGCTGACAAAGGGAAACTAAGTAAATATATTGTCGAAGGCTTTCATGGCCGGAATCCATGGGTTGTTGTAGGTTTTTCCGGGCTATATGGCCAAGTTCTGGAGGCAATTTTTCTCCTGACATTTCGCCTGCATCTATGGCAAGCATCCTCGGAGGTAATGAGGAAGAAGAGAAGGCTGAGAGGAGACATGATGAGAGCCATGTATAAATATGTGAGAGAAGTCATAGGGAGGAGGGAGCAAGCTTCCTTTCTGCTTCCCTGGAGACTAGGACGCAATGGAACAATGGCTTCAAACTACAAGAGAGGAGATTCCATCTGAACATGAGGAAGAACTTCCTGACTGTGAGAGCCGTTCAGCAGTGGAACTCACTGCCCCGGAGTTGGTGGAGGCTCCATCTTTGGAAGCTTTGATTTATTTATTTATTTATTTATTTATTTATTTGCTATATTTGTATACCGCCGTTTCTCAGCCTAGCCGGCGACTCAACGCGGTTTACAACATAATATAACAATCAACAGTATACAGTTTAAAAGCATAAAAAACATAATACACAATTCATACATCAATACCAATCCAGTTCAACTCCTAACTAAAAACGTGATCCAGCTCGTCGTCCATATTGCCAGTCCTTTAGTCAATTACCATTCATTGCACTGAGTTAACCAAATGCCTGCTTGAGCATCCAGGTCTTCAATCTTCTTCGGAATACCATCAATGAGGGGGCTGATCTTACCTCCAAGGGCAGGGCGTTCCATAGCCGCGGGGCCACCACAGAAAAGGCCCTGTCTCTCGTACCCGCCAGCCGCACCTGTGAAGCAGGCGGGATAGAGAGCAGGGCCTCCCCAGAAGATCTAAGGGTCCTGGCGGGCTGATAGGCCGAGATACGTTCGGATAGGTAAGTTGGGCCAGAACCGTTTAGGGCTTTAAAGGCCAACGCCAGCACTTTGAATTGAGCCCGGTAGCAGATCGGCAGCCAGTGGAGCTGGTGCAGCAGAGGAGTTGTATGCTCCCTGCGCTCCGCTCCTGTTAGTATCATGGCTGCCGAGCGTTGGACTAATTGGAGCTTCCGGGCCGTCTTCAAAGGCAACCCCACGTAGAGAGCGTTGCAGTAGTCTAAACGGGATGTAACCAGAGCGTGGACTACTGTGGCCAAGTCAGACTTCCCAAGGTACGGGCGCAGTTGGCGCACGAGTTTTAACTGTGCGAATGCTCCCCTGGTCACCGCTGAAACCTGGGGTTCCAGGCTCAGCGATGAGTCCAGGATCACACCCAAACTGCGAACCTGCGTCTTCAGGGGGAGTGCAACCCCATCCAACACAGGCTGTAACCCTATACCCTGTTCGGCCTTACGACTGACCAGGAGTACCTCTGTCTTGTCTGGATTCAATTTCAATTTGTTCGCCCCCATCCAGACCGTCACAGCGGCCAAGCACCAGTTCAGGACCTCGACAGCCTCCTTAGTAGCAGGTGGGAAGGAGTGACAGAGTTGGACATCATCTGCGTACAGATGACATCGCACTCCGAAACTCCGGATGATCTCGCCCAGCGGCTTCATGTAGATGTTAAACAACATGGGAGACAGTATTGAACCCTGAGGAACCCCACAAGACAAAGGTTGTGGGGTTGAACAGGAGTCTCCCAGTAACACCTTCTGAGACCGACCCTCGAGGAATGAGCGGAGCCACTGTAAAACAGTTCCTCCAAGACCCATTCCCGCAAGGCGTCCCAGAAGGATACCGTGGTCTACGGTATCGAAGGCCGCTGAGAGGTCCAGCAGCACCAACAGGGACACACTCCCCCTGTCGAGCTCCCGGCGCAGATCATCCACTAAGGCGACCAAGGCTGTCTCGGTACCATGCCCCGGCCTAAAGCCAGACTGTGCCGGATCCAGATAATCCGTGTCTACCAAGAATGCCTGGAGTTGTGAGGCCACCACACGTTCCATGGCTTTGCCCAAAAAGGGGAGATTGGAAACAGGCCGATAGTTGACGAATTGAGTGGGGTCCAGTGATGGTTTGTTCAACAGCGGTTTTATCACAGCTTGCTTTAAGCTGGCTGGAAATATGCCTTCCCGAAGGGAGGCATTAACCACCACCTTCACCCACTCGGCCAATCCCCCTCTGGCCTCCTTCAAAAGCCAGGATGGGCAGGGGTCTAGGATGCATGTGGTAGCTCTCATTCCTCCAAGCACCTTGTCCACATCCTCGGATTGAACCAATTGAAATGAATCCATCAAAACCGGACAAGCAGATGCTCGTGTTACATCCTCAGAGACTGCCGTTAATATGGTATCCAGACCAGAGCGGATCAAAGCGACTTTGTCTGCAAAGAACTGAGCAAAGGCTTCACAGCGAGCTGCCGAGTCATCAGGGCACCCATCCTGCATGGTGGGCTTTAACAGGCCTCTGACAACTCGGAACAGTTCAGCCGGACGGTTCTTTGCAGACGCAATAGTGGCCGCAAAGAAAGTCTTCTTTGCGGCTTTTATTGCCGCGGCATATGCCCTTAAAAAGGACACAAACCGTGTTCGATTTGGCTCGCTCGGATTCGAACGCCACACGCTCTCTAGTTCCCTCTTCTTTCGCTTCAACGCTGCCAGCTCCTCAGTGAACCAAGGAGCTGGTTTAGCTCGGCTACTTGAGAGGGGACGTTCTGGAGCGATCGTGTCTATTGCCCTAGTCATCTCCCCATTCCAGAGAGCGACCAGGGCATCAACAGGATCACCAACCGAGGCGGCGGGAAATTCCCCAAGAGCCGTCAGGAATCCATCCGGATCCACAAGCCTCCTGGGGTGGACCAACTTAATGGGTCCTCCACCTCTGCAGAGGTTAGGGGGTGCAGTTAAGTCTAAAGCTGACCAGGTGGTGGTCGGTCCATGGCAACGGAGAGATGGATAACTCCTCAACACCGCCACCTTCCTCCCATCCCTGGCAGAAAACCAAGTCCAATGTGTGTCCAGCACTGTGGGTGGGGCCAGATACCTGTTGGGACAGCCCCATGGTTGCCATGGCAGACATGAAGTCCTGAGCCGCTCCCGATAAGGCGGTCTCGGCGTGGACATTGAAGTCCCCCAGCACAAGCAGCCCTGGGACTCCAATGCCAGGTCCGAGACCACCCCCGCTAGCTCAGTCAGGGAGTCTGTAGTGCAGCGAGGTGGACGGTACACTAACAGAATCCCTAATCTGTCCCGGTCACCCACCCTCAGGTGGACGCATTCAAAATTTGTTGACTGCGGGATGGTGGCCCTGGACAGAGGCTGGATGGCCATCTGTCAGGGGTGATTTGAATGCAATATTCCTGCTTCTTGGCAGAATGGGGTTGGACTGGATGATGGCCCAGGAGGTCTCTTCCAACTCTTTGATTCTAGGATTCTATGATTCTAAGGTACAGATAGTAAAAACAATGACGTGGTAGTTCTTCCCATTTCTCCTTGAACAGGGATATATTATATATACCAAGTGTGATCTATGCCAGTTGCAACCAGAACGGGATTCCTTGGTGGCCCTCCATCCTTACCTTCCAAGATCAAGGGCAAACTTCTAGGAAAGAATGAACATGCTGTAGTAGAAAATGGGCACCAATATGGCCTGCTAGGGGGAAACGCCAGCATCCCACACACCACACACACAACCCTGAGCAAGGCCATGTGTGTGGAGACGCAATGCCAGGGATTGCAAGCTGTCGCGCTGGCTGCCCATTGATTGGCTCACGGGTCACACAGTCCCCGCTGCTCCCTGGCCAGGAAAGGCAAGCAAAGGCGCACGGGAAAGGGGCGGCCTGCTTTCTGAAAGCCCAACAGAAATGCAAGAGCGAAAGAGTATAAATATTGGGTTGTTGTAGGTTTTTTCGGGCTATATGGCCATGTTCTAAAGCAGTGGTTCTCAACCTTGCTAATGCTGTGACCACTTAATGCAGTTCCATATGTTGTGGTGACCCCCAACCATAATATTGTTTTCGTTGCTGTCATTTTAGTACGGTTATAAATCGTAATGTAAATATCCGATATGCAGGATGTATTTTCATTCACTGGACTAAATTGAGCACAAATACCCAATATGCCCAATTGTGAATGCTAGTGGGGTTGGGGGGGGGGTGAGGATTGATTTTGTAATTTGGGAGTTGTAGGTGCTGGGATTTATAGTTCACTTATAATCAAAGAGCATTCTGAACTCCATCAACGATGGATTTAAACCGCACTTGGAACACAGAACTCCCATGACCAACAGAAAACATTGGAAGCGTTTGGTGGGCATTGACCTTGAGTTTGGGAGATATAGTTCACCTATATCCAGAGGAGTGCTGTCGATTCATGCAATGATGGATCTGGACCAAACTTGGTACAAATACTCAATATGCCCAAATGTGAACACTGGTGGAATCTGGGGAAAATAGACATTGACATTTGGAAGTTGTAGTTGTTGGGATTTATAGTTCACCTACAATCAAAGAGCATTCTGAACTCAACCAACAATAGAATTGGATCAAACTTCTAACACAGAATCCCAATGACCAACAGAAAATATCATGTTTTCTGATGGTCTTTGGCGACCCCTTTGACATCCCTCATGACCCCCTCAGGGGTCCCGACCCCCAGGTTGAGAAACACTGTTCTAAAGGCATTTTCTCCTGACATTTCACCTACATCTATGGCAAGCATCCTCAGAGGTAGTGAGGTATAAATATTTCATGCCCAGCAAACAAACAAACAGTTCTGTGGAAGTGGGATGATGCGTTTCTTTCGGGGAGGATGTGATGGAGCTTCTTCGCACCAAACGACAGGAGCGCCAAAGTGTAAAGAAACAACCAACGCGCGGGGGAAGAAGGGCTCTGCGCCTGGAGGAGGGCTGTCCACCTACTCCCGTGTTTGTTGATTCAAACCCACATCTCACGACACTTTTTGATTTCAGAGGCGTGATATCTTTCATCTCAAAGAGTTGTGCAAGATCTGACAAAGAATGCCGGTGCCTCCCTACGCTGCAAATCCCAGGATTCCATAGCCTTGGGGCACGGCAGGTTGAGTGGTGTCAAACTGCATTAATTCTTCGGTGCAGATGCGCGCCGGGCCTGTCTTCCTTTGCGGGGCGCGCAGTCTCTTTCTGCCAGAATTAGGGCTCTCCCTTTTTGCGGCAGGCATCCTCCTTTGCGAGGAGCGTCTTCGGCACCCTCCCGATTAGCCACGGTTCAAAAGAAGAAGCCCTCGAGGCACCGGCGCCACCGACGCAAAGCAAATGCAAACAGCGGGGAGCGACGCTGCCGCGCGCAACCTGTGGAGAGGAGTCCCATGCTGCTCGACCTAGATCTCTCGCCTCAAATCTTGCTCTTGCCGCAGAGTTGTGGAAATGTCAAGTGCAATTCCAGCTTTCCCTCTCTCACGGCTTAATTTGTGTACAGCTCACCCACCGCTCCAAAAAAGCAGCAACCGTGCTCAGGCTGAAACTTTCATAAGCCAAATACTCCGAGTGCTAGCTCGCTCCCCGTTTGGCAACCTGACCATTCCAGGTTCTGTTGTTTTAATGGCTTCGTACGGTGGCCATCCAAGTATGCGCCTGCATCCAGGTCACGGGCTGCCAGTGGGTTCCTCAACCATCCCAGGGACCCAAAGTGATGGGCAATCTGGGTCAAGCAAAGCAACACTCTATATGGGGATTGGCAACAGTGCAATCTGGTAATGGAACATAGGAATGGAACAATGGACGACAAACCTGGACTACGCTTGGATGATGAGAAGATTGGGTACGGTTGTTTTTTGTAATAATTGTGCATTGTAATTGCTTATTGGTAATTTATGGATAATGTGTTAAGTCAATTGTTATATGTTGTATGGAACCACTGCTGTTTCTACTGTTTTTACTGTTTGTGAACCGCTGTGAGTCGCCTTCGGGCTTGAGATACAGCGTATAGAAGCAAAGTAAATAAATAAATAAATAAACAGGTAAACAGTAGGCTTGGATAACAACGGAAAAATTTGGTTCTAAACTCATTTCGTTTTTAGGGGGGCCCTTGCGTTTCGTTTTTTAAAGAATTCCGAAATTTTCCTTTAAAAAAGTTCGAAATATACGAAATTTCGTAAAATTACGAATCGATTCGTTAATGGCAGACGCGATTGCGCAATATGCAAAAAAACCCTCCAAATGGGACAGGGGGAACTTCTGAAGCTTCCCTCTCCCTCTGTTGTTGACTGTTGGTGTGATAATTTATTTTTTATCACTGATAAAACAAACAACAACTATAAAACTTGCACCAGACACACGGAAATAATTACGAAACAATTACGAAACAATTTCGAAACAATTTCGAACCAATTACGAAACAATTACGAAACAATCCGAAATAAATTGGAAAAATTGTTTCGATTTTTAATTACTCCTCACAGTAGTCCTGCATGGCTCAATATTGGATCGTAAGCTAATTTAAATACGAATTAATAAAGAATTACGAAATTAACGAACGAAACCGCCCAAGCCTAGTAAACAGCTTAACGGTGTATTGTCGAAGGCTTTCATGGCTGGAATCACTCGGTTCTTGTGGGTTTTTTCGGGCTATAGGACCATGTTCTAGAGGCATTTCTCCTGACGTTTCGCCTGCATCTATGGCAAGCATCCTCAGAGGTAGTGAGGTCTGTTGGAACTAGGACAATGGGTTTATATATCTGTGGAATGGCTGGGGTGGGACAAAGGACTCTTCCCTGCTGGAGCTAGGTGTGAATGTTTCAACTGACCACCTTCATTAGCATTTGAAGGCCTGGCTGAGCCTGGGAAAATCTTTTGTTGAGAGGTGTTAAGCTGTGACACAGAGAAGCCATTGAAATCCACAAGCATGTGGACAATTTCAACAGAAAGTAAGAGACCATGAAAATGAACAAAATCTGGCTACCAGTATTAAAAAACTCTAAAATTACAACAGCAAAACAGCAGAGAGGAAACAACCAGGCACATCTTAACACCTCTCAACAAAAGATTTTCCCAGGCTCAGCCAGGCCTTCAAATGCTAATGAAGGTGGTCAGTTGAAACATTCCCACCTAGCTCCAGCAGACAAGAGTCCTTTGTCCCACCCTGGTCATTCCACAGATATATAAACCCTTTTTCCTAGTTCCAACAGACCTCACGACCTCTGAGGATGCTTGCCATAGATGCAGGCGAAACGTCAGGAGAGAATGCCTCTAGAACATGGCCATATAGCCCGAAAAAACCCACAAGAACCTAGCTTAACGGTGCTTGGTTTCCTGCCTTTGGGATCCTCACATGGTGGCACACTTTGGCCCCCGAAGGCCTCTGCACCGAAGGGCTGCCTTGTGTTTGCAAGCACCATCTTCTTCCTCTCTCTCTGCACTTTCGGTGAACCTGCTCTGGATTGAGGCCCTCCCTGCAACTCTCCCGGATTACTGCATGGGTATTTGACGGCCCGGCATTGACTTTCTGTCCGGCAAACTGATTGCATTCCGTACGCTCTAATCCTGACATGACCTATTTTGCAGCTCGCGGGCCCACCCTCCAGCTGCTCCGGCCGCAGCCAATGAGAAGGGGAAGGGTGGGCCGCCAACCAAGAGGAAGGGAGGAGCGGGACGTCATGTAAACACAACGGAGGGAGCAACATCCACGCACCATCTCCAAGAAAGGGACCACCCCTCACTCTATCTATCTATCTATCTATCTATCTATCTTATCTATCTATCTATCTATCTATCTAAATGCTTTGAGCATAATGAGTACCTTAAAAACAAAAGAACCAATGAACAAAAGCACACCAAATTTGGCAACAAAACATCTCACAACACAAGAAGTGACCATCACTCAAAAAATTATGATTTTGTCATTTGGGAGTTGTAGTTGCTGGGATTTATAGTTCACCTACAATCAAAGGGCATTCTGAACTCCACCAATGATGGAATTGAACCAAACTTGGCACACAGAACTCCCATGACCAACAGAAAATACTGGAAGGGTTTGGTGAGCATTGACCTTGAGTTTGGGAGTTATAGTTCACCTACATCTAGAGAGGATGGTGGACTCAGACAATGGTGGATCTGGACCAAACTTGACGGGAATACTCAATATGTGAACACAGATGGAGTTTGGGGGAAACAGACCTTGACATTTGGGACTTGTCATTACTAGGATGTATAGTTCACATCAGCAAGAAATACTGGTTATGCACAAGCATCAAGACATTACATATATTAGAAACCAACTTTTTCTCATTACTTTATTTTTCCAGATCACTACACTGGGCCACAGCAATGCCTGGCAGGGGACCGCTAGTTACCATATAACAAAAATTGAAAAATGTTCTGTTCCTGGTTTGAAAGTGTTATTTCCTGTTTAATTGTGTGACCCTTACGTTGAGAGTTGTTCTACTCCAGAAACTGTTTTTGTAGTTGATACAACCTATGTCAGATTCAACCACCACCACCACCATCATCATCATCATCATCATCATCATCATTATTTATTTATTTATTTACTCCTTTTGTATACCGCATTTATCAGCCTTACGGCGACTCAATGCGGTTTACAGTAAAATATAAAACACTGACAATATATAAACAGACAATCACAGACAACACACATATAGTCATCAACGCCTCAAATAGAATCAGATCCCGTTCTCACAGTCATTCTACCATTCCTTGTTCAGTATGCCGTCTTCCTGAGTTAGTTATGATTGCATGATTAACTGAACGCCTGTTCAAAGAGCCATGTCTTCACCCTCCTCCGAAACGCCAGTAACGAAGGGGCCTGCCTGATGTCCGCTGGTAGGGCATTCCATAGCCGAGGGGCCACCACCGAGAAGGCCCTGTCTCTCGTCCCCGCCAACCGCACTTGTGATGCTGGCGGGACCGAGAGCAGGGCCTCCCCGGACGATCTTAACGTCCTAGCCGGTTCATAAACATCATCATCATCATCATCATCTTTAATTACTTATTAATTGCCCTCCATCCGAGATGCTCCAGGCGATTTACATTGCAGAAATTATACAGGATAAAACACATACATACAAATATTAAAATTAACATGGGTCAAATGCTCTAGTAAAAAGCCAGGTCTTAAGTGCTGGGATAAAATGCCCTGAGTCAAAAAGGGAGGCAGGGAATTCCACAAGGCGGGGGCAGAAACAGAGGAGGGCCAGAGAAGTCAGCCATAGCAGAGAACCTGATGAACCAACCTGGACGCAGCAAATTATTGGAGAACACAGAAATGCTGGACCACTCTCACAACCACCACGTCAGGCTACACAGAGAAGCCATTGAAATCCACAAGAAGCAGGTGGACAATCTCAACAGAAATGAGGAAACCATGAAAATGAACAAAATCTGGCCACCAGTATTAAAAAAAAACTCTAAAATTATAACAGCACAACAACACCCAAACACAGGGCAGACAATCAAGGACATCTAATCACCTCTCAACAAAAGATTGCCCCCAGGCACTGCCAGGCCATCAAATGCTCATCAAGGTGATCAGTTGAAACATTCACACCTAGCTCCAACAGACAAGAGTTCTTTGTCCCACTCTGGACATTCTACAGATATACAAACCCAGTTTTCCTAGTTCCAGCGGATCTTCACGACCTCTGAGGATGCTTGCCATAGAAGCAGGCGAAATGTCAGGAGAGAATGCCTCTAGAACATGGCCATATAGCCTGAAAAACCTACAACAACCCTATGTCGGATTGGTTGCAACTCAAGGACGAGTTAGTCATTGAAAAACAAGAGCAAAATATGCTATTGCAGGATGTTTCTCCCTCAAGAACCAAGTTCTTGCAGTTTAATAAACTTTTCCCATGTGTTTATGATAGAACCAATTAGGAAATGACATTGATCACCCAGGAACAAAAATCGTGTTATATAATGTTGTCTTCCAGAGCCATAGTACACATAGCAAGACTGAAAGTGTTCAACAAAATCAAAGAATCATAGTAATATAGAGTTGGAAGAGGCTACTAGGGACCATCCAGCTCAGCTCCATTCTGCCAGGCTGGAAGACACCATGCAAGCCCTCTTGACAGGTGGCCAGGCGGCTGAAAACCCTCCAGAGAAGGAGATCCCATCACACCTATTCCACCATTGAACTATTCGTGCTATCAAGAAGTTCTTCCTGATGTTCTGGTGGGATCTCTTTTCCTGTAGTTTGAATCCATGGTTCTTTTGTATCCTAGTCTCCAGAGAAGCACAAAACAAGACTTTTCCCTCCTCAATGGGACCTCCTTCCCAATATTGAGAACATGGTTTTCATGCCCCGCTTCTATCAACCATCTCTTCTCCAAGTGAAACATTCCATGGTTTCCAGCCTTTTGACCATTTTGAAGGTCATTATCTGGACAACGCAACCGTTGTCCATCTCTTTCCTGAACTCAAGGAGCTCTTAGAATCATAGATTCAAGCAGAAGAAACATACCATGTTGATTTCATCATGTGAAAGCTTGTGCTGTCACTTCAAGAACATGACACTAGGCATGGCTACATATAACACGCAACAACCATCTGACTCCAGGCCCAAACCATCTCATCAATTTGGTTGCCAGCAAAATGTATTGGCATGACACAAAAGCAAAGCCAGGCATGGGCAAACTTTGGCCCTCCAGGTGTTTTGGACTTCAACTCCCACAATTCCTAACAGCCTACCGGCTGGAGGGCCCAAGCTGGCCCATGCCTGGCTTTGAGTCTCTGTATGGAGAGAAAAAGCAGGCTATAAATAAACAACAACAACATAATAATAATAAAGTTTTTGGTGCAGGCCAAGCCTACGGTTCGGATATTGCATCGTAAATACGAATCTTACGAATTCGATCCGACTTACGAGGACTCACGACACTTGTGCACAGGCCTACTCTTCTCCTATGGATGCAGCTTAGTATACAATGCATATCCTCCTCCACTACCTGCTCTACCCATACCTGCTCAAAATGATCCACAGTAAGTAGCTTACTCACTGGAACAAAAGGCATGGACGGAAAAACTGAGCTCCTAAAGATCAATATTACGCAATATTACGCAAGATAGTGGTCTACAGATCATAGATAACTGGATAACAGACCTTGGTGGGTTCCAAGAAAATAAACTCAATGAGCAGAAATACGTTACAGAGGAAAAACATAGTCACTAAAATCAGCATCAGATAGCTTGGATAGAAAATTGCACTATTTTACCGATTTGCGAAATTTCAGCACACAAATTACATCTGAACGAAACTGATAGGTGCGAACGTTTCCTCCTCTGATGTGCCCCATTGTACCCGTCTTATTTGCATTGTCACATTGGCCTGCATTTCCTTAAAATACACACACACACTTACTTTTTGGGTAGTACACACAAGGATCAAAAATTGTACTATTTTACCGATTTGTGTGTTTTCAGCACACAAAACACATCTGAACGAAACTGATAGCTGCGAACGTTTCCTCCTCTGATGTGCCCCATTAGACCCATCTTATTTGCGTCGTCACATTGGCCTGCATTTCCTTAAAATACACACACACACACACACACACACTTACTTTTTGGGTAGTACAGACTAGGATCAGAAATTGTACTATTTTAACGATTTGCGAAATTTCAGCGCACAAAACACATCTGAACGAAACTGATAGCTGCGAACGTGATGTGCCCCATTGGACCCGTCTTATTTGCGTTGTCACATTGGCCTGCATTTCCTTAAAATACACACACACACACACACACACTTACTTTTGAGGCAACTTGCAAAAGCATAAAGTTAAAGCAATTAACGCAGAGAACAACATCGCGAAAAAAGCAAAACCGAAATCCCCCTGTTTTTCCAGCTGGGTAAACAGGGCGGAGGTAATTATTAAAAACAGCCGGGAAATAAATAACCGCTTTCCTTTAATGTCTTTCCTAGAAAGGAGGTTAGGAAGGAGCGATATCACAGAAACGCGCGGCTCCTGCCGGCCAGAGGTTTCGCTCTTCTGTCGATGTTTTCCCATTTCTGCAATTATTTTGCCCCGTTGAAAGTTTCTTCCTTTCAGAAATGTGCTCCATAAAATTAATTAGTAACACGGCAAATCTAAGTCAAGTCAGGCAAACTCAGATAAATACGATGCCAGTGCAATCTGGAACCGACGGTGTAATTAACTTCTTTTGCAAGCAACTATCCCTAGGAACTATATATATATATATATATATATATATATATATATATGCACAGCTAGCTCATCAAGCTACACTAAAATTAGCATGTTAACATTTTTCAAGCCTTCATTTTTACCCTGTAAAACCCGTGTAAGGCTACATTACGGGGCTGCCATGTTCTAAAATATTTACATGTGCTCCAATTAAAATAATCCTGTAAAGCTTTGAATGTGCCGAATGCAACCAAGTTCACTTTATTAACATTTTTTTTCCTTCCTCTCGTCCAAATATTTCAATTTGTCCGTCTCCAGCTTTTCTGGTATTTATGCCGAATACGTTCCGAGCGGCCTTGATTCTTAGGAAAGTAAACAAACAGGCCAGATTGTCAACAGAGATGGGAAACGGCCCAATGCAAAGAAATGATCCTTCCGTGATCCTCCAATGTGTTACTACAAGTTTTGTTCTATCCATAGAAGCATGTGAGGTAAAATAGACGAAATGGCGTATTTGGGGAAAATGTTGTAGAGCAGCAAATGGGATTATTCTCTGGATTGTTCAGTCTTTGAGGCATGCTAAGGAAAGGCTTCCATGAACCCTTGGAGATGCACCACTGTGGAGCAAAGAGAGAGCATTTTCCACCCACATCTGGACCCATTTTGGAAATGTTGTGTTAGTAACAGGTTTTGAAGGAAGGGTCCTTGTTGTAAAGGCAAATGGTGCCCCATGGAAGCTTATGGTGGCGCAAATCTCAATTTTTTCCTTCTTCTAGAACAGCTTCTACATAGGAAACACACAAACCTTATACTAGTGTTGGACATTTTATGGATCTTTAGGTCCACCAGAGCATCTCTGACCTAGAGATTCTTCAAAAGATATTCTCTGAGGTTTGAAAAATATCTCTCTAGAGATTTTCTTAGAGAGATATGCCTAGAGGTCACAAACATTACAATTATTCATGGATTTCTTTGGAAGGCTCCTTCTAGGACTCTCTAGATCCTTCAGGGCAGCCCTGTAGTCAATGTCTGCGGGATGGTGACCATGGTGCCATGTTGGAGGACCAAGAAATTCCTGGAGGTATCTTCTGAGGACCTAGATTATTCTATGTTAAAGATGTTGCCATTATTCACAGATTTGATGGAAATGTTCTCTCTGGGAATTTCTAGGTCCTCCAGGACAACTCCATAATCTGTATCTGTCAGAGACCAACCACAGAGTCATGCTGGAGTACTTAAATATTCCTAGAAGTATTTTCTGAGTACCTAAAGTATCCTAGAGAACTATTATCTTAGGTTAAATAAAACTGGAATTCACAGATTGACTGAAATGTTCTCTCTGGGAATCTCTAGGTCCTCCAGGGCAACTCCTTAATTTACATATGTCAGGCATCGACCACAGAGTCATGCCGGAGAACCTAAATATTATCTTAGAGAGATATTCCTAGAGGCCACAAAATTGCAATTATTCATGGATTTTCTTAGAATTCTCCCTCTAGGACTCTCTAGATCTTTCAGAGCAACCCTGTAGTCAATGTCTGTAGATGTTCATGGTGCCATGTTGGAGGACCAAGAAATTCCTGGAGGTAACTTCTGAGGATTATCCTATGTTAAAGAAGTTGCAATTATTCACAGATTTGACTGAAATGTTCTCTCTGGGAATCTCTAGGTCCTCTATATCTATATCTGTCAGGCACCAACCATAGAGTCATGCTGGAGGACCTAGAAATTCCTAGAGGTATTTTCTGAGGACCTAGAATATCCTAGGTTAAATAAATTTGGAATTATTCAGCCATTTGACTGAAATGTTTTCTTTAGGAATATCTATAGAGATTCCTAGAGATATTTTCTGAGGATGTAAAGTACCCTAGAGACCAAAGATTTTGCAATTATTCAAGATTTGGCTGAATGTTCCCTCTAGGAATCTCTAGATCCTCCAGTGCAATTCTGTGGTCAACGTCTGCTGGAAGATGACTATGAAGTCATGCTGGAGGACCTAGAGATTACTAGAAAGGCATTCTCTGAGGTTGGAAAACTGTGCCATTTCCCCATTTTTGAGTGTGATGTACCCCAACTAGGAAAAGTCAAGGTTTATAGCAGTGGTTCCCAACCTTGGGTCCCCAGATGTTTTTGGCCTTCAACTCCCAGAAATCCCAGCAGCTGGTAAACTGGCTGGGATTCCTGGGAGTTGTAGGCCAAAAACATTTGTGGACCCAAGGTTGGGAACCACTGGTTTATAGTATATTTGAGCCATTTCCCCGTTTGCTAGGTAACTTAATCAGGAGGCCATAGGATCATATCAAACCATGTGGTTCTGCTCACACATTTCAGACTTGCCTTTCCCTTTCTATGATGTTTAGAAAGCAACGCGACGCTTCCCATTTGGGGGATTTATGCACAATGTTGCATGCGTTGCACGCAATAAATTACCATGCGGCCCAGGAAAACCTGCATCGGAGCAAGTCACTTAAGAGATTAGTCCGTTAAAAGCCAGCAAACGTGAATGCGGTGGCCCCTGCGCCCGCTCGCAACCTTGCATCTGTCCAATTTATGGCTCGACTGTCGGCATCCCATCGCGCCAAGATGAAAGCAAACGGGTTATCAAACCCCTGTAATTAATACAAGGAAATACAATTTGGGCCGAAGTGCTCCTCTCCACCCCCACCCCATTTGGAATATTCCAATTTCCAGCCCCCTCCCCCCCCAAGTCTCTTCCACCCCTTCCATCTCGGAAGAGCCGTGAGAAATGCCTTTGGAGCCGCAATTGGGTAATTTCATTCCAAAATCACCATTCACCTGTGTAGCATGGCTGACAGCTAATTTAATGCTCCCAAGATAAAATAAATTACGGTGGCTTTGTTTAAGGGGAAAGCCTGGCATTTCGGGGACACATTAAAAGAAAGAGGGAGCAAACAATTAAAAGCAATATTTGCATGCCGCAGAGATAGGGCAATAAAAGGAATCGGAGGGGAGGGGGCGATATGCGCGATGGCGTGTCTCTGCAATGCGCGGCCAAGGCGCTGCGCAGCGGTCGCCAAGTTACCTCTCTAATTCAGGCTCCTGGCGCAACTTCCCTTGTTCCTTGGCATTCCTGGCTGCCAGTCTGCCCAAGAGAGAGAACTCCTTTGCTCACAATTATGGAGATCGGGACCGAAACGCCGTCTTCCAAGCGGGGATAAAGGGCGAGGAAAGCTGAGCAAACAAGATACAGGGCTCCGAAAGCGCCAGGACAGATTTCCCCGTCTTGCTCCTGGGCTTTCTCGAGTGATCCCGTCCAACTTGCCAACCAACTACAAGAAGTAAATAACTGTTTTTTAACTACAGCTGCAAAACAGATGCCAAGCTTCTGAGGCTCAACTAATTTACAAATGGCAGGAGAAACTATAGGATGGTATACCGGAGTTGGAAAGGGTCCACAAATTACACCTGGGCTCAGTAATTTTTAATGTACTTTCTAGCTAGCAAGAAAAAGCAAAACTGCCTCTGAGCATCTGGCAGAGTGCTTCCCATTTCCACCCAACAAGAGGTACCTTGAACAAAACACCTGGAGGAACAGGTATCATCACTGCTTTGGTTGAAGATCCTACACTGAACAAAGATTGAGTTAAATGGCCATGGAGTCTCTTCCAATGGTTGGCCGTAACATCACCATTATTGGAAGTCTCTACTCTACTTGAAGATCCTACACTGAGCAAGGGTTGGATTCAATGGTCCATGAAGTGGGTCTCTTCCAGCGATTGACTATAACATCACCGTTATTGGAAGTCTCTACTCTAGTTGAAGATCCTACATTGAGCAAAGGTTGGATTCAAGGGTCCATGGGGTATCTTCCAGCAGTTGGCCATAACACCACCATTATTGGAAGTCTCTACTCTAGTTGAAGATCCTACATTGAGCAAGGGCTGGAGTCAATGGTCCATGGGGTCTCTTCCAACAATTGGCCATAACATCACCATTAGTGAAAGTCTCTATTTGAAGATCCTACAGTGAGCAAGGGTTGGATTCAATGGTCCATGGGGTCTCTTCCAGTGGTTGGCCATAACATCACCATTATTTAAAGTCTCTACTCTAATTGAAGATCCTACACTGAGCAAGAGGTGGAGTCAATGGTCCATGGGGTCTCTTCCAACAGTTGGCCGTAACATCACCATTATTGGACGTCTCTACTCTAGTTGAAGATCCTACACTGAGCAAGGGTTGGAGTCAATGGTCCATGGGGTCTCTTCTAGAGGTTGGCCATAACAACACCATTATTGGAAGTCTGTACTCTAGTTCTCTAGTTGAAGATTCTACACTGAGCAAGGGTTGGAGTCAATGGTCCATGCGGCCTCTTCTAGAGGTTGGCCATAACACCACCATTATTGGAAGTCTCTACTCTAGTTCTCTAGTTGAAGATCCTACATTGAGCAAGGGTTGGAGTCAATGGTCCACAGCGACGCTTTCAAAGGTTGGTCACAATGCCACAATTTCTGGAGATCACTGTTCTAGCTTCAATGAACAGGAATTGGAGTCAATGGTCCATGAGGTCTCTTCCAACGATTAGATATAATGTCACCATTAATTTAAATCTCTACTCTAGTTGAAGTTCCTACACTGAGCAAGGGTTAGAGTCAATGGTCCATGGAGTCTCTTCCAATGGTTGGCCACAACATCACCATGAATACAGACAATGGTTGGGCATAAAGACTCAAGCAGCAGAGACATCTTCGTGGAGTTGTATCTGGTGTCAGGCCACCTCCTCTACTCATCGCAACCCAACTCATACTTTCTACAAGGCTATTTTGCCCTTAGACCATGATACTTGTTTGCTTTCCGTTGTGTGTATCCTAGACCCTGCTTCTCTCTTGCGCTGTTGAGAGAGAGAGGCAAATATTTTGACGAACCCTCTCCAACTCCTTTCTCTGTAATGTGTTTTTCTGGCTCCTGCATAGTAAGGAGCTAGGAGGCTGACTCAAAGCAACAGCGATACCTTTCAAATCGTAATTCCTGGCTGCGAGAAGCCTGCAAGCAAAGCACAATTTGTCAGCCTCTCTTCCTGGTGTGCTGCTTTTTAAACATGTGCATAGTAAGGAGATGCTACCCAGCCACCTTTCCAGGCGAAAACCACATCGTTACGGCACTTCTCTTTTCAACACTTCTTGCTGCAAAGTGGTTTTCTTCGTCTTCTGAAAAGCCACGCAGGCAGTCTCTCCACAATAGCGGCCCCATTTCTCCCTGTGGTACCTGCACACAAGATGCATTAGGAAAAATGCCAATAAGCCCAATCATTCTCTCCGTCGCTCCACTCAAAGCGAGGGTCTCGCAGGTGCCGCCAAACAGCGCCGCTTTCTGGATCCGGCGCCCCGAGGGAGCTCCTGGCCAATCAGCCTGCTCCGCTTATCATCCGGCATGACTAAATCACTCCAAGGGCAAACCCGTCAGCACTGCACAGGAGCCACGTTTGCCGCTCGACAGAAAATGGCATGCCGTAAACCAAGGTAATCCGGACGGGGAGTTAGTAGAAAAGAAGGAAGGGGAGAAGGAAGGAAAGGATACACAAGCAAGGCATTCCGGGTTCCGAACAACAAACACAGAAAAATGGAGATCAATAGTACACAACCCTTATGATTCCAAATCAATGCTTCCAAAAAGCTTTGGATGCTACGAGATCTCTCCTTGGGTGCTACCAATTCCTGACTTGAAACATAAATCACCAAGGCAGATATTAGCTCTGATAGGGCCATGAAAAGCATGACTTGGCTTGCACTCGTTCTTCCCTCTTTGCTCCCATTAAATATTTAGTTGGTCATCTCTTTAGAAGGTTTCAAGTATCTATGGAGGTCCAATGGTTTCAGGAATCCAATGGAATGTGGGAGATTTTGAAACATATCCCCAATAGATGCAGGAGGTCATGCTATACAAAATAAAGAAGGCAGCATCATGGAGTTGCTTCTGGACTAAGGAGATCCACCAAAGAAGCATCTCCACAAAGCAGATGTAGAAGGTGCCATGTGGTAGTGTACATTGAAGGCAAACTCTCCCCAAGACACCAAGAAAGCTGAAAGTCTACTACTGTGAAAACCATGACTTCTTCTTAGAAGGTTTCAGGTATCTATGGAGGAGCCTTGGAAGTTCTCTATTATCTATGGTTACAGGTATCATGGGAAGAAGGGGGATGTCTTGGAATGGACCCCCCATGGATATGGTGGGGGGGGGGCTTATTATATAAAATAAAGAGAGACGGCAGCAATATGGAGCTGCTTCAGGACTTAGGAAACCCACCACAATGCCACTGCAGAAGCATCTCCACAAAGCCACCACAGAAGCATCTCCACAAAGCTACCACAGAAGCATCTTCACGAAACCACCACAGAAGCATCTCCACAAAGCCACCACAGAAGCATCTCCACAAAGCCACCACATAAGCACCTCCATAACGCCACCGCAGAAGCATCTCCACAAAGCCACCAAAGAAGCATCTCCACAAAGTTACCACAGAAGCATCTCCACGAGGCCACCACAGAAATATCTCCACAAAGCCACCTCAGAAGCATCTCCACAAAGCCACCACAGAAGCATCTCCACAAAGCCACCACAGAAGCATCTCCACAAAGCCACCACAGAAGCATCTCCATAAAGCCACCACGAAAGCATCTCCACAAAGCCACCACAGAAGCATCTCCACAAAGCCACTACCAGGGCAGAAATAACAAATGACATACATTAAAGGCAAATGAGCTAGATCTCGCCCCTCAAGATGTCCAGAAAGCTGGAAGTCCCGGAGAACCCTGTGTCACTACTTTCAAGTCTTTGATTTCAAGGAAGAACGAGGACAACACAAGAAGAAATTGCAACATGTCAGCGATGGCATCTCTGCAGCGCTTTGAGCCTCCCGGAGCCAAGTGGGGCGGAGACCCAATTAAAACCAAAACAAGGTCATTTTGCAACGCGGTCCCTCGCCACCGCAGTTTTGTTGCTTCAAAGCCACGCTGCCGACGAACGCCACGAGGGAAGGAGAGGCTCCGACATGGAAGACGGGCCCAAGGTGGCTCCGAGGACGGCCTGGCGAGCCTTTCCTATCCGTGTTTCCCCCGTGGGCCGGCGGGTGATGGAATTCTCCAACCTGGCAATACTCAATTATTTTAATAGGATTATGTTGGGTTTTGTTTTTTTCCGAGGGAGAGTGCTCAGAACAGGTCCCGTGCATTTCATTAGCCAGCTAGCGCGGGAGATCAGTCACTTCAACACAAACATCTTTACATTCAAAGTAAGCAACTGGCAGCGAGTCAATTCCACCCAAACGCAGAGCGGTTCTGCGATGTGACGCAAAACATCGAGCGAGAGGTTGTGAAGTGATGGGTGCGATCGAAGGGAGGGTTCAAGCAACTAGCCTCTCCTCCCCTTCTCTCTTTCTCTCGTGGATCGACCTTCCAAAACAACCCCAAAATGCATCCGCATATGGTTGCGAGGAAGAAGGTTCACCCGCATGGAGAGAACATTCCCTGCTTAATAATTGCTACCAACTGGGTCGGATTTGCATATGTTCTGCCATCGAGGGCCAAGCCGTTGGGTTGACACGTTGGAACTGCTCTTCCAACGCATCCCATCCTCTGAACACGCGCATGCTCAAGGGATTGCAAGCATCAACATATGGCTATGGGGAGAACATTTTGCGCACTGAAGGGAAGGTGAGGCCAACCACGTTCTGCTGGGAATCTACGCCTTCGAAAGGGCTTCATGCAGGACAACGCCTGATGTGCTCGGAGTAGACCAAGAGAAAGGCACTCAGAGGAAGTACTCCTGAGCAGGCTTACACTGGGATCCTGCTCCACCAAGACCTGTGATCCAGGMGAGACTGGGTTCTTCCACCCTGGCAGGCCATCTCAACATGAAATCAGTGATTGACGAGACTTCTGCAAGCCATRCCGTTCTCAAATTACCAAAGCAASCCCAACAGATGGCCATCCAGCCTCTAAGTCCTCCCAGATGCACTTGGACTACAAATCCCAGCAAGACTATACACATGGAGTCCCCACAGATGCACCTGSCCTACAAATCCCAKCAGGWCTAACATACCTTGAATCCCTCCAGATGCATCTGCTACCAATGTWGAATCATAGAATGAGTTGGAAGAGACCTTATGAGCCATCCACTCCAACCCCATTCTGCCAAGAAGCAGGAAAATTGCATTCAAAGCACCCCCCACAGATGGCCATCCAGCCAAGCCRTTGGGTTGACACGTTGGAACTGCTCTTCCAACGCATCCCATCCTCWGAACACCAGCGAGACGCCTTGYGYGCATGCTCAAGGGATTGCAAGCACCAACATATGGCTATGGGGAGAACGTCTTGCGCACTGAAGGGAAGGTGAGGCCAACCACGTTCTGCTGGGAATCTGCGCCTTCGAAAGGGCTCCATGCAGGACAACGCCTGATGTGCTCGAAGTAGACCAAGAGAAAGGCACTCAAGGGAGTTACTCCTGAGCAGGCTTACACTGGGATCCTTCTGCACCAAGACCTGTGATCCAGGAAGCACCGGGTTCTTCCACCCTGACAGGCCATCTCAACATGAAATCAGTGATTGACGAGACTTGTGCAAGACATGCTGTTCTCAAATTATCAGAATTTGTTTTCTTTTATCCAGATCACATTTTCCTATTGGGGAAAATGAAGATTGGGAAGGCCCTCAAATGAGAAGCCATACCAGTTGAAGCCATCCATTGTACACTTTCAGCTCTGATGTTCCTCAATTTCATTGCTGTTCTTTCATAAAGGAGGTGGCAACCTTGAGGTTCTCCAGATGAATATGGACTACAAATTCCAACAGGGCTACACATGCTGAGTCCCTTCAAATGCACCTGGACTTCAAATCCGATCAGGACTACAAATGTTGGGGCTCTCTAGATGCACCTGGACTACAAATCCCATCAGGACTACAAATGTCGAGGCTCTCCAGGTGCAACCTGGACTACAAATACCATCAGGACTACAAATGTCGACGTTCTCCAGGTGCACCTGGACTACAAATCCCATCAGGACTACAAATGATGGGGCTCTCTAGATGCTCATGGACTACAAATCCCATCAGGACTACAAATGTTGAGGCTCTCCAGGTGCACCTGGACTACAAATCCATCAGGACAACAAATGTCGAGGCTCTCCAGATGCACCTGGACTACAAATACCATCTGGACTACAAATGCTGAGGCTCTCCATATGCATCTGGCCTACAAATCCCATCAGGGCTGCAAATGTTGAATCATAGAATGAGTTGGAAGAGACCTCATGAGCCATCCAGTCCAACCCCATTTTACCAAGAAGCAGGAAAATTGCATTCAAAGCTTCCCCAACAGATGGCCATCCAGCCTCTAAGTCCTCCCAGATGCACCTGGACTACAAATCCCATCTGGGCTACAAATGTTGAGGCTCTTCAGATGCACCTAGACTACAAATTCCATCATGGTTACAAATGTTAGCCCCCTCCACATGCACCTGGACTACAAATCCCAGCAAGACTTCACATGTTGAGTCCCCCCGATGCACCTGGACTACAAATCCCATCAGGGCTACAAATGTTGAGGCTCTCCAGATGCACCTAGACTACAAATCCCATCATGGTTACAAACATTAGCCCCCTCCAGATGTACCTGGACTACAAATCCCTGCAAGACTATGCACATTGAGTCCCCCCAGATGCAACTGGATTACAAATCCCATCGGGGCTACAAATGTTGAGGCTCTCCAGATGCACCTAGACTACAAATCCCATCATGGTTACAAACGTTAAGCCCCTCCAGATGTGCCTGGACTACAAAATCCCTGCAGCCCAATTTCCAGAATATAGCCAATGGAGAGGAATACTGGGAGCTTTGGTCCAGCCACAACGGCATAATGGATTTGGTGATTCTAGCCAATCATCCCAAGGCTCTTTGTGCAGAACTTTCCACCAAGAGCACCGGAGTGACGTGGGGCAACGTCCAAAGGCCTCCTCATTTATTCCGGCGACGAGGCAACGAGGTGCTCCTTGGCGCCGAGCATAAGTGGGCCGCGGGGAGAGATGGAAGCTCAGGCCGGCATTCTCCGGCTGGCCTGTGACCAGGAAGGTAATTAAAACCTTCCCCCGAACAGGTGGACCCTCGCAAACGCCGCCATTACGGCCTCAAGATTGCCAAAGTAATGCCTTCCCACATTCCCCTTGTCATCGCAAGTCAGAGGGATCGGGAAGCATATTTCTGTTTCGTTGACACTTGGCCCATAACGGAATTACTATTGATCTGCAGGGAGCTCCTCATAAAACAGTAGGACCTCCATTTAAGGAAGCCAGAACTGTCTGCAGAAGATGACGAGTCAGCCCGAAAAGAGCGGGAGAGAGAGAGAGAAAAAATGATGGGGTCGCTCTCCCCTCCCTTCTCTCTCGCGTAATGCGCTTTTCCTGAAGTTCGCACTCAAAGAAATGCCTGCCATGCGCTGGAACGGGGAAGGAACCAAGCTTCAGAGCAGTTGCTTTGGCTCCTATTTGGGGAGACGAGTTGGAGACGGATCACCTGTTCCGTGCATCTGCAGCTACCGAGTTTTGGCAGCATTCCAGGTCTAGCCAACGGATTCCTTTATGAAGCCAAGCACAGAAAAGGTAAAACAAGGGCTGGAAAATGGAAGTTACGGTGAGCAGGAGGAAATGGAGACTATTAGAGAAGCAGTTTCCCCAAAGTTGGGAAAACTGATCTAAAGGGTCTATGTGTTGCTACGATTCAAGGAGATCCGTATAGGGGAGATTTCTTGGACATTGCAAGCTTGCAATCTCCAAGAAATCTCTTATACGGGTCTTCTTGAATCATAGCAACACGTAGACCATTTAGATCAGTTTTCCCAACTTAAGGGTGGAGACCTCTACAAGAGTCGTGAAGGAGTTTCAGAGAGGTCACCAAAGACCATCAGAAATCACATATTTCTGGTGGTCTTAGGAACCACTTTGGCAGAGAAGGCTGAAGATCTCTCCTCCTGTCCTTCTCTTCTTTTTTTGGTGTTGGTCAACTACAACTCCCAGAATTCAAAAACAGCCCACCCCACCCCCAACCCCACCACTACTCAATGTTGGCCATGTAGGTAGTGTGCCAAGTTTGGTGCAGATCCATCGTGGACTGGGTTCAGAGTGCTTTCTGATTGTAGGTGAACTATAAATCGCAGCAACTACAACCCCCAAATGTCAAGGCCTATTTCCCCCAAACTCCACCAGTGTTCACATTTGGGTATATTGAGTATTCGTGCCAAGTTGGTTCAGATCCATCATTGTTTGAGTCCACAGTGTTCTCTGGATGTAGGTGAACTACAACTCCAAAACTCAAGGTCAATGCCCACCAAACCCTTCTGGTATTTAATGTTGGTCATGGGAGTTCTGTGTGCAAAGTTTGGTTCAATTCCATCATTGGTGGAGTTCAGAATGCTTGTGTGTTCCGATCCTGCGGACACAACGAGTGGAGTCGTGCACTCCCAGGAGTGGCCGTGAGGGAGGTTCCAGAACAAGCCAAGTCCGAAGACCCAAAGACCTCAACGGCGGAGCAGGCGGAGGATAACATGGTACATGTTACAATGGCTGTGAAGGCTGCAACAGATTGAGAAGCCACGGTCATCTTGGTAAACTATGCCACTCAAGGAACCTCACTCTGTGAAGACTGTGTGTTGATCAGTGTGCATTGACCTCCACACATTAAAAAAAATTAATGCACAGGCATCTTCCAAGGGAAAACAAACAAACAAACTTCCGAATGAAGCAGAGAATGTTAAGGACTGGGACATCCGTAGGGAGACCAAGGTGCTTGTTTATAAAGCTATTCCTCTCCCAACCCTGCTATACGCCCGAGAGACGTGGACACTCTACACATATCACATGCAACTCCTGGAATGATTCCATCAGTGCTGCCTCTGGAAAATCCTGCAAATCTCTTGGGAAGACAAACGTCAGCATGCTGGAAGAAGCAAAGACCACCAGCATTGAAGTGATGGTCCTCCGCCATCAACTCCGCTGGGCCAGCCACGTTATCCGGATGCCCGACCACCGTCTCCCAAAGCAGTTGCTCTACTCCGAACTCAAGAACAGAAAACAGAATGTTGGAGGACAGGAAAAGAGATTTAAAGATGGGCTCAAAGCCAACCTTAAAAACTCTGGCATAGACACTGAGAACTAGAAGCCCTGGCCCTTGAGCGCTCCAGCTGGAGGTCAGCTGTGACCAGCAGTGCTGCAGAATTTGAAGAGGCACGAATGGAGGGCGAAAGAGAGAAATGTGCCAAGAGGAAGGTGCGTCAAGCCAACCCCGACCGGGACCGCCTTCCACCTGGAAAACTAATGCCCTCACTGCGATGCATCGTCTCCCGCAGTGAGGGCATTGGTTTCCAGCTGGAAGGTGGTCCCAATCGGGGTTGGCTTGACGTGCCTTCCTCTTGGAAGAATAGGGCTCCACAGTCACCTATGGACCCACCCTGGAGGATTATCCTACTCGGACAACAAAGGATCGCCTAAGTAAGTAAGTATTGGCTTGATATTCGTCTTGAAATGCACTCCAAGGTCAGCAACACAAGGGAACCCAAGAGCCTCTTGTTTGGCAAGCAATTTTGTGGCACTCGTGATCCGTCCCCAACTTGCGATTTCCAGACTGGAACATCCATTGGCTTTCCCTTCCGACGCATTTCGCGATGGCTTTAAATATATACGTGGACGGAATTCCATCCCCCTAATTTAAGGGGAAAAACCCACCCGTGGGTTAAGAAAAGGATGCCGAGGGCTCAGAGGTTGCTGTTCAAAGCGGTTTGTGGCACAAAAGCAATTAGAATATGATGGACCTTAAGACACCGAAGAGTTGAAAGAGGTGAGTTATTAATAGCAATTATATCCTGGAGTATATTAGCCATTTGAAGATAAATATTCAAAGACAGAGAGAGAGAGAGAGGAGGCGAAGGTTTCAGGCTGCTGAAGCCACAACGTTTTGCAAATTCGTTTATCAGCGTTGATTATTAATCGCCCTAATAAATATAGGAATGTATACATTGAGTGATGAATTACCTTTGGGGTGCAAGAGGAACTTCCTGGAACTATGAGTTTACTATTAAGCCAGATACACGTCACTATTGGCCGAGTAAATGACAAACAAAGTAGTATTTATATCTTAAAATACTATGGATGTAGGTGAACTACAACTCCAAAACCAATGGACACTGCCCACCAAACCCTTCCAGTATTTTCTGTTGGTCATGGGAGAACTGTGTGGTTTGGTTCAATTCCAACGTTGGTGGGGTTCAGAATGCTCTTTGATTGTAGGTGAACTATAAATCCCAGCAACTACAACTCCCAAATGACAAAATCAATTTTTTTTTAGTGAAGGACATACACTGGGTTGTTAGGTGTCTTGTGTCCAAATTTGGTGTCAGTTCCCCAAGTGGTTTTTGAGTTCTATTAATCCCACAACCGAACATTACACTGGGTTGATGTAGGTTTTTGCTATATGGCCATGGTCTAGAGGCATTCTCTCCTGACGTTTCGCCTGCATCTATGGCCAGCATCCTCAGAGGATGCCATAGATGCAGGTGAAACGTCAGGAGAGAATGCCTCTAGACCATGGCCATATAGCCCGAAAAAACCTACAACAACCCAGTGATTCTGGCCATGAAAGCCTTCAACAGAACATAACATTTTTATTTATATACATGTGAAAAAAGTAGTATTTATATCTTAAATATATGTGAAAACAGCAAAGGAAAGACTTTCTGTATATATTTCAGATTTCAATATTGATGTCAAAAATACGCAGTATGATTTTACATAGGATTTCCGCTACATTGGAACAGTCAAGACAAATATCACTCAAGTAAAATTAAATAACCAGACAAACTAAAATAAGGTGTAAACAGTAAACAAATCTGGGAATCTGCTTTTGCAACACATCCAATGAAGTGGTTTGATGTTTATTAATTGCAGGTAAAGGTAAAGGTTTTCCCCTGACATTAAGTCCAGTCATGTCTGACTCTGGGGTGTGGTGCTCATCTCCATTTCTAAGCTGAAGAGCCAGCGTTGTCCATAGACACCTCCAAGGTCATGTGGCCAGCATGACTGCATGGAGCGCCGTTATTAATTGCACCTTGATTAATTTGGTCCATTTCCTGACATTTGCTAGACTTGCGCGCCAGGTCCTATATTCCACTGTTGCTGTCTCCTATTCCAATATGGAAATAATTGATCGATTGATTGATTGATTGATCAATTACAACAATCAGGGAGGGGACTCCAAATAATAGTCATCTTCTAAAGGTGTATCTATGTCAAGCATGGACAAACTTGGGTTCTCCAGGTGTTTTGGACTTCAACTCCCACAATGCCTAACAGTCCTCCCGCTGTTTTGGACTTCAACTCCCACAATTCCTAACAGTCCTCCAGGCGTTTTGGACTTCAACTCCCACAATGCCTAACAGTCCTCCAGGCGTTTTGGACTTCAACTCCCACAATTCCTAACAGTCCTCCCGCTGTTTTGGACTTCAACTCCCACAATTCCTAACAGTCCTCCAGGCGTTTTGGGCTTCAACACCCACAATTCCTAACAGTCCTCCAGGTGTTTTGGACTTCAACTCTCACAATTCCTAACAGTCCTCCGGGTGTTTTGGACTTCAACTCCCACAATTCCTGTCCTCCAGGTGTTTTGGACTTCAACTCCCACAATTCCTAACAGTCCTCCAGGTGTTTTGGACTTCAACTCCCACAATGCCTAACAGTCCTCCAGGTGTTTTGGACTTCAACTCCCACAATGCCTAACAGTCCTCCAGGTGTTTTGGACTTCAACTCCCACAATGCCTAACAGTCCTCCAGGTGTTTTGGACTTCAACTCCCACAATTCCTAACAGTCCTCCAGGTGTTTTGGACTTCAACTCCCACAATTCCTAACAGTCCTCCAGGTGTTTTGGACTTCAACTCCGGTAGGCTGTTAGGAATTGTGGGAGTTGAAATCCAAAACACCTGGAGGACCCAAGTTTGCCCACACCTGATCTACACTGTATCTGAGATGTTTCTGATTTCTATGGATGGATGGATAAGGAAATGGTCTCAGATTCGTCCTTTGGAGTCCTGGTCCAAGTTTGGACACGTCGGATAACGTCTACATTGTAGAATTAACACAGTTTGGACCCACTTTAACTGCCAAGGCTCAATGCTATAGTATCCTGTGAGCTGTACTCTGGCACTCTTTAGTGGCCAGGAGTCCATTGCTTTGTGTCACGACAGCTCACGTGGCATCAAACCGCATTAATTCTACAGTGTAGATGCACCCTACAGAGCATCTGCTTGGATCTTTGGTTACCAATTCAGCCTGCAGATTCTACTAAGGCCACATACCTAGATAAATGCCATTTCCTTTTGGAAAGAGTGCAGTCTCCATGCAGCAAGGGACTGTTAGATGTGGTTAAAGCAGGATCAAAACTGTGTTAATTCTATGGTGTAGATGCACACAATGTGCCTAAACTTTTGACTAGGAGCCGAAAGGACGAAACGGAAACTGTTTCCCTATTCATCCATCCAGAGAAATCAGAACTATCTAGTGTAGATGTACCCTTAGTAGATTATTGCTTTTTGGTGTCCTCTCTTCTAGTGTTGTAATCGATTGATCGATCAGTTAATTCTTCGGATATTGAATTGAGAGGCAACAGCACAAACAGAAGCATCAATGTCACATAGGACCTGATGCACAAGGCTAGCAAACAGACAAAATACATAGAGAAGCATCCAAAGAAGTCAACTGTCACTGACTAACCGGACTTGACTTTGGCCAACCTTTGACTCCATTGGTTGTGTGAGAGTTTCAACTATGTAGAAGATGAGAATGGTGTCCGATTCTAGATTTTTGCCCCATGGCTTAAGGAGAAATTTCAAGAAAGGTCTTGCCGAGGCCATTGCCTCTACTTGGCCATCTCTTCCACAACAACGTTGGAGAAACTCCAGTCCAGATCTCTCATTGGGCAGCCGAGTTGGGAATGCTAGCAGAAACCATCACCGTATGGTTGTTTTTCAAAAGAGGGAGCAAATTGATCAGACCAAAAATAACCAAGAGGAAGGGTGCTAATCTTGGATGGCTGTCTCCGCAGGAAGTGTTCCAATCAAGGAGAGCGCATCTCAATGTCAACACAGAGCGGCGGAAGAGGAAGGCTCCCCGCAAGTCCCACGTCTCTCCGGAACTTCAATTAGTGGCGACAATCTGAGCCTGTGTCATAACACTATGTAACAAAATCTCAAAAAGAAAAATATCCCTCCTGTTCCTGGTTTGAAAGTGTGATTTCCTCTTTAATTGTGTGGTCCTTACTTTGAAAGTAGTTGAACTACTCCAGAAACGTCATTTTGGTGGCTAAAACTATGATGAATTGGTTGAGGCTCAATGAGATATTCATCGAAAAGATGTTCCTCCCAGAAAAGCAAAGTTTTGACAATTTAATCAACTTTCTCCACGTTTTTAGGATGCAACCAATTAGGAGATGACATTTATAACCCAGGAACAAAAATCATGTTAATCTTTATGGAAAATCCCAGAGAAAAATACATAATGTGATCATCTGCAATAACTACGAGTTGCATTGGGTTGACCAACTGGCTGCTCTTAGGTTGGTTGGTTATCTAGCCAACAATCCATTCTTCTCTCAATTGGCTTGTATTTATTCTTATTTTTAGCCTAAGGATGTCTTATCCCAGAGTATGGGCAAAATATGGAAGTCCAATAAGATTAGAGTGTGATGGGGATAATCCCAAGAGGTAAAGGAGTTCATCTTAAAATCACTGAGTGTATATATCCACGTATAAGTCGACCTCATGCAGATGTCAAGATGAGGTTTTGGGACCAAATTATGTGTTTTGATATGGCCCATGGATATGCTGAGGATCCTTACTCAAAGATGCTGACCAGACATTCAAAAATGCCAGACACAATGGAGGGAATGGGTGCTTCTTTTAAGTTCTCCCAGATGGACAAAGTTCTTCCCTTTTGCCATTCTACTCAGAGATGGTTCCTTTCTTGGTAAGAGTGAAGGTACAGTACTCACACTGACCCATGGATACGTCAACCCAGGATTTTGACCGCATCTCTGTGTACGAACCCACACGATCTCTTCGATCATCTGGAGAGGCCCTGCTCATGCTCCCAGCTCCATCGCAAGCACGATTGGTGGGGACGAGGGAGAGGGCCTTTCCAGTGGTGGCCCCTCGACTCTGGAACTCACTCCCCAAGGACATCAGACAGTCCCCAACCCTGGCAGTCTTTAGGAGGAGCCTGAAAACGTCATTGTTCCAGTGTGCCTTCCCAGAATAAGGAAACTCCCAGTAATATGTCCCTAAACGCACTTTATTAGTGAATGAAGATTGTCTGCACATTTCATCCCTCTCCAAAACTTCTATCTCAGTTCCATGTCACCTTGTCATGCCCAGCATTATTTTTAAAAAAAATTAAATTATTAAATTTGGCCCCAGCCACAGGTTTTTAAATGTGTTATGTTACTGTTAATGTTTATTGCTTATTTTTGCTTATGAGTTTATTTATTGTTTTGTATTATTGTTGTTATTGTTTATTGTTGTGTTGTGGGCTCGGCCTCATGTAAGCCGCTCCAAGTCCCTTGGGGAGATGGTGGTAGCGGGGTACAAATAAAGTATTATTATTATTATTATTATTATTATTATTATTATTATTATTATTATTATTATTATGGAGTTGATTTATTTATTTTTACTAGCATTTCTAGACTTACGCATAAATATATAGGGTATGTTTGGTCCAGTTATCAACTTCCAATGTAAATAATTTGACATAAAACCCATCACATTCTGGTGGAATGCCATTCCAAGTTCAAGCAAGGAGAGCAGGAGGTTCATCCCCAGTAAGCCAAGAACCTATGGCATTCCAGGTTCCGGATCATTGTCCTCCTTGGCAAACAACATGGACAAGGAGGACAATATTTGGATGGAGATGATCTGAAGCAACATTTGTCCTCCAAAGCAAGGGCATTCATCCAAAAAGGATGGAATTTAATTTCATGGAATCCTAGATTTCGAAGAGGCCACAAGGCCATCCAGTCCAACCCCATTCTGCCACGAAAATCCATTTCAACCTTTTGGGTTTTCACATTTTATCTTAGGATAAGAGCTCAGTGTTTCTTCGTGCAACATTGGATCCAAATCCTTCTTTTTTCATTCCTACCAAAGCAAACTGACTTCCTGCCATCTATGGTAGGCTGTATTCTTCCTCTTACTTTCATAGAATTGTAAAGTTGGAGGAGACCAGTCCATGTCATGGACTCTACATCTGATGTGTTCAAGACACCAGAACATTTCCATTTTCACAGCCAAGGTTGAGGAATGAAAGCAGAATGGAAGCATCTGGAGCTCTGTGTGGGAAAGGTCCTGATCTGAGGAACTGGCTCAGAACGGAGGTTGTACGGAGAAACTTTTGGGATTTGAGGGAGTGGGGCTTCTGGGGGGTATTGAACTGAGAAGTTGCCTAAGTTTTCTTCATTTATAACTTTGCTGTGTAGTAGTAGCCTAGAATGAAAGAAATGTCCAAGATTTCCTTGTGAGTGATTGATTGCTGACAAGGCTCTGCAATAATCACAGTACAACCACATCCAATGATTTTGACGTATTGTGTTAGGGTAAGAGCTCAATGCTTCTTCATGCAACGAGAAATCCAACTCCTTGCAATTTTTGCTTCCTTCTAAAGCCAATGCATCTCAGCAAAGGATAGCAAAGGACAAGAGGGATCCTCTCACTTCTGCAGGAGTCTACCGTGTACCATGCAGCTGTGGACCAGAAGTCTCCAGAGGGACCCCCAAACACAGCACTGCCCAGACACGCATCAAGGAACATGGAAGGCACTGCAGACTACTTCAACCAGAGAAGTCAGCCATAGCAGAGCACCTGATGAACCAGCCTGGACACAGCATATTATTTGAGAACACAGAAATGCTGGACCACACCAACAACCACCATGTCAGACTACACAGAGAAGCCATTGAAATCCACAAGAAGCATGTGGACAATTTCAACAGAAAGGAGGAAACCATGAAAATGAACAAAATCTGGCTACCAGTATTTAAAAAAAACTCTAAAATTACAACAGCACAACAACAGAGAGGAAGCAAACAAGGACATCTAATCACCTCTCAACAAAAGATTGCTCCAGGCACTGCCAGGCAATCAAATGCTAATCAAGGTGGTCAGTTGAAACATTCACACCTAGCTCCAGCAGACAGGAGTTCTTCGTCCCACCCTGGTCATTCCACAGATATATAAACCCATTTTCCTAGTTCCAACAGACCTCACTACCTCTGAGGATGCTTGCCATAGATGCAGGCGAAACGTCAGGAGAGAATGCCTCTAGACCATGGCCATATAGCCCGAAAAAACCTACAACAACTGAAATGCATCTCCTTTCCTCTATTTCAGCTTGGATTCCTCCTCTTACTTTCACAGAATTGTGAAGTTGGAGAAGACCAGTCCAATCCCATGCCATGATTTTCTCATATCATGTTAGGATAGGTGTTTCTTCATGCAACAACTGATCTGACTCCTTCTTTAATTCCTTCTAAAGCAAATGCATTAATTGTCCTGCTTCTTGACAGGAGGGGGTTGGACTGGATGGCCCATGAGGTCTCTTCCAACTCTAGGATTCTAGGATTCTATGATTTTCTCATATCATGTTAGGATAGGTGTTTCTTCATGCAACAACTGATCTAACTCCTTCTTTAATTCCTTCTAAAGCAAATGAATGAATTTTCCTGCTTCTTGGCAGAATGGGGTTGGACTGGATGGCCCATGAGGTCTCTTCCAACTCTAGGATTCTAGGATTCCTCTCCGCGATGTAAGCTTGGGTTCTTCCTCCGGGTCCTATTGCGATCATTCCGCAAACGGGTCCCGATGTGAGCGAGACGCCAAGGCCGATCTGCCAAGGCCTCGCTGGCCCTGACCGTGACAACGGGACGTTGGTCCGGAGGTGTTTTGTGGAGACGGAGGGAAGCCATGCAAAGAGCTGACAAGCCTCCTTCGAGCCTCCGCGCCCGACGACAAGGCAACCTGGCATCCGGCGCGCCTGCTCCCGGCCAACAAACGAGACGGGAACAAAAAGAGAGAGAGGACAGGAGCACAGGATAACTTCATTCACGCTGGAAAACAAAGATTTCACTGGGAGATTTTTATCTTGGCTGCCAAAGGAACCTCTCCGGCAGCCAAAAGGAAAAAAGGAAAACCCAACCATTTCAACACACACGGCAATTGAGACTTTCTTTTTTAACGGATTGATGCCTGAACAGAGGGATCCGAGCAAACAGGTCTCCAACTTCAAAGAGCGATTTCATTCCCTCGGAATAATGCGCAAGTCCAGCTCTGAAGCAGGAGAAAACTTTGCTTGATAAAAAGGAACGCAGACTACCTGGGTTTTATTTGAAGCATCCTTTTCTGGTACCCAAAAAAGGAAGCAACTATTTCCAACTTTTTACAAAGAAAGCCAATCCCCAAATAATTCCTCCACATTTCAGAGCAAAGCTCAATCCAACAACTACAGAAGTATCCAAGTTCAGAAGGGAGTGGATTGATTCACGGTGACACATTGAAGTCCTCACTGGGTTTCATTGCATGCACATAAAATGAAAAATTGTGAACCTGAAAGACTGCCATGTTCCAAGTGAGTTACCAAAGGCAATATTGATCTTGGAGTCCT
>NW_026847882.1:45173261-45268924 GCF_025583915.1 Anolis sagrei ordinatus | reverse complement strand
CCAGTGGAGCTGGTGCAGCAGAGGAGTTGTGTGCTCCCTGCACCCCGCTCCTGTTAGTATCATGGCTACCGCCCGTTGGACTAATTGGAGCTTCCGGGCTGTCTTCAAAGGCAACCCCACGTAGAGAGCGTTGCAGTAGTCAAGGCGGGATGTAACCAGAGCGTGGACTACCGTGGCCAAGTCAGACTTCCCAAGGTACGGTCGCAGTTGGCGCACAAGTTTTAATTGTGCGAATGCTCCCCTGGTCACCGCCGAAACCTGGAATTCCAGGCTCAGCGATGAGTCCAGGATCACACCCGAACTGCGAACCTGCGTCTTCAGGGGGAGTGCGATCCCGTCTAACACAGGCTGTAACCCTATACCCTGTTCGGCCTTGCGACTAACCAGGAGTACCTCTGTCTTGTCTGGATTCAATTTCAATTTGTTCGCCCCCATCCAGACCTCACAGCGGCCAAGCACCGGTATTTATCTATCTATCTATCTATCTATCTATCTATCTATCTATCTATCTATCTATCTCTCCACCCACCCATCCATCCATCTATAAGGGAGTTGGACTAGATGGTCCTCCTTTCACCCATCTATCTATCTATCTCTCCATCCATCCATCCATCCACCCACCCACCCACCTAACCATCTATCTATCTATCTATCTATCTATCTATCTATCTATCTATCTATCTATCTATCTCTCCATCCATCTACCTATCCATCCATCAACCCATCCACCCATCAACCCATCCAGCCAGCCAGCCATCCATCCAGCCAGCCATCTATCTATTGATCGATCCATCGATCCATCTATCTATCTATCCATCCATCAACCCATCCAGCAGCCATCTATCTATCGATCCATCCATCCATCCACCCACCTATCAATCCATCCGCCCATCAGATCAAGTTGGAAAGAGCCAACCATCTCAGGCGGGGCCACTCTGATTTTGTGTAGACAATATATTCCGAGGTTTGTACGAAATTGCAGCACAGCTTGGGAGGGCAGAGGCGGATCGGCTCTATTTCCCCAAATATTGGCGCGCGCTCTGAGCAAAATAGTAGGAGCAACCTTCCAATTTTATCTCTTTTCTTTTTTTAATGTTCCTCGCGGTGCCGCATTGGCTGGAGTTATGAGCAAATGGCAGCTGGTCCCCGAGAAGCGCAGAATGTTGAGATTTTAATGCACGCCGAGGCAGTTTTTGGGACGCGTTCCCAAGGGGGAAAGAGAAACTGTACCTGAGTATGCTTTCCCCCCAATTATTTTCATTAAAATTGCTAGTTTTTTTTCCATTTCTTTTCCAGATGGCATCTCTTTTAATGAAGCCGAGCTCCATAGGAGGTCAACCGCAAAGCATGGATGTGGGATTTCAGTGGAGAAATGCACCCAAGGCATATAAATGGGAACAACGCAGTATATGACTAGGTCTGTCCAGATTCCCAAAACGGGATGTATTTTAGGCTGAACGTAGAAGAAAACCCCAAGTCCTTGGGCCTGAGACTCAAGTCAAGAGACAAAACCATTGTGCAAGACCACTCCTATTGCAAAGAACCAGTTAATGCCTACATTTTAGGAGTGTGCGGAATGGCAGAAATCCATTCTGTTTTTGTCGTGTTTGTTTCAAATTGCACCTCCCTCTCCTTCTGTTTTTGGGAAAATTCTTCTTGAAATGCAAACAGAACTCAGGGTTCTGAATTACGAATCCGAAAGGCCTCCCTCCTAATCTCCCCAAATCTTTCCAAAAACAGAACGAACACAGAATGGATTTCTGGTGTTTCGCACAGTCCTACTTCATCCAACCCTAAACCTTTGTCTGAGCAACGGTTAGGCAAGAGGGAAAAGGAGAGAGAAGTATTTACAAGGATCTTTCACAGAGAAGAAAAAAAAAATGAAGATAGAGAAGGTAAAGGGAAAACATCTCTTGGTTTGGTCCTCCCTCCTCTTCTCTAGATCCTATACGAGATATATGTTGTGTTGCTACACAATGAATCCTGTTCTAGGCAGAAACATATGGATCCTGATACTAGTCTTTCAAAGGAGGCGTTGGATCCCATCTGATCTTGGAAGCAAAGTGGGGTCAGCTCTGGTCTATAGGTGCAATAGGCGATATTTTTGAAGGAGCAAAACCACAACTGGGTCCTCCATGCCTAAGAAAACCATGAAGAACAGATGGGCCACCATCATATGACTTGAAGGTACATACAGAGTTTGGGGAATTGAAATCTACGGACCCTAAAAAGACCAGATCCTATCTCAGTGTTTCTCAACCTGGGGGTCGGGACCCCTGGAGGGGTCAAAAGGGGGTGTCAGAGGGGTCACCAAAGGTCACCAGAAAACACAGTATTTTCTGTTGGTCATGGAGGTTCTGTGTGGGAAGTTTGGCCCAATTAAATTGTTGGTAGGGTTCAGAATGCTCTTTGATTGTAGGTGAACTATAAATTCCATCAACTACAACTCCAAAATGCCAAGGTCTATTTTCCCCAAGCTCCACCAGTGTTTACATTTGGGCATACTGAGAAAGTTTGGTCCAGATCCATCATTGTTTGAGTTCCCAGTGCTCTCTGGATGTAGGTGAACTACAGCTCCCAAAACTCAAGGTCAATGCCCACCAAACCCTTCCAGTATTTTCTGTCAGTCATGGGAGTTCTGTGTGCCAAGTTTGATTCAATTCCATCATTGGTAGAGTTCAGAATGCTCTTTGATTGCAGGTGATCAATAAATCCCAGCAACTACAACTCCCACAGGGCAAAATCAATACCCTCCCCCAATCCCACCAGTATTCAAATTTGGGTGTATTGGGTATTTGTGCCATATTTGGCCCAGTGTATGAAAATACATATTGCATATCAGATATTTACATTACTATTCATAACAGTAGCAAAATTACAGTTATGAAGTACAATGAAAATAATGTTATGGTTGGGGGTCACAACATCATAAGGAACTGTATTATGGGGTCGCGGCATTATGAAGGTTGAAAGAGACTGTCCTATCTGATCTTGGAAGCTCATCTGATCTAGGGCAAGACCTTGTTAGCAGCTGGAATAAGAAATCAGCATCCGTTGGCTGTATTTCAGAGGAAGGAACTGGGCAAAGGACCACTATTGGGATTCCTTGCTTAAGAAATCCCTCCAAAATTCATGGGGTCACCATAAATAGACAAGTGGGTGAAGGCACATATATGCACCCACATATGGCAAGAGTTTGGGGCTGCTCTCTTTCACTGCGTTATAGGAAACAAGATGAAATTTCGCCTTGACTCTTCTATTCTGCCCACCTCAGGAAGCAATACGCTGTCGGATACGGATTTCCTGCCTTGAAAGAACAACCCATAAATCACCGCAAAACGTTGATCTTGCAAAGCGGCTCGGCATTTTGCTGCCGCGGTGAGTTTTGTCTGGACAAGGAAGCCGCGCGGCAGCTGCCCGCCCGTCCCCCTGTTATCCCGGTTCCAAGCCCTGCTAATTTAATCAAGCAGCTGGATACCAAAACGAGCCACCTGTCAACACCTGGACAGGTTAATTATCAGATGTCGCCATTGTAAACGCTGCCAAGAACCCAAGGAGGACGCCGACACCTGCAATGGCAGATCAACTCACTCCTCCGCTCCGTTGCAATCGAAAATGGCTTTTGGAAATGGAGCAGCCGGGCTTGGACCCCAACCCAACAAAGCAGAGCGTACGAACACCAAACAATGCATCAAGCAAGCAAGCAAGCTATCTACCCACCTCTCTAACCCTGCATCTCTGTCTAGCGTGTGTCTCTATATTTCTATTATATTTATTTATTTATTTATTTGATACACTTGTATACCGCTAATATCTCAGCCTAGAACGGCGACTCATTGCGGTTTACAGCAGTTAAAACAATCTACAATTTAAAAACATATAGACATATAATAACAATTTCAATTACAAATTATTGGGCCACCAATAATAATCCCATATATCTCGAGTTGAAATCGCAATCCACAATTCGTTGTCCATATTTCCTGTCCTTATTCATCAATAATCGAATTGCCACAGATTAGCCGAATGCTTGTTTGAACAGCCATGTTTTGAGTCTCTTCCTAAACACCATCAGCGAAGAGGCTGATCGTACCTCTATAGGGAGGGTGTTCCAAAGCCGGGGGGCCACCACAGAGAAGGCCCTATCTCATTATTTAGATTATCTTTATCTATCATCTATCTATCTGTACCTATTTAACCCTGCATTATCTATCCATCCATCCATCCCTGCATATTGACATACCTACCTATCCCTGCATATCTATCTATCTGTCTATCTATCTATCTATCTATCCATCCATCCATCCCTGTATATCTATCTATCCCTGCATATCTATCTATCTATCTATCTATCTATCTATCTATCTATCTATCCATCCATCCATCCATCCATCCATCCATCCATCCATCCATCCATCCCCCTCATCTATCCATCCCTCTATCCATCCATCCATCCATCCATCATATCTATCTATCTATCTACTATCTATCTATTCCTATCTATCTATCTATCCTATCCATCCATCCCTCCTTTTCTATCTATCCATCCATCTATCTATCCATATCTATCTATCTTATCTATCTATCCTATCTATCTTCCATCTATCATCTCATCCACCATCCTCCATCCATCCATCCCTACATATCTATCCATCCATCTATCCATCCATCCATCCATCCATCCATCCATCCATCCCTGCATATCTATCTATCCCTGCATATCTACCTATCTACCTATCTACCTATCTACCTATCTACCTATCTATCTATCTATCTATCTATCATGGTGGGCCTCCAACTCCAGCCACCAATGAACAATTCAACCAAAGCCTTGGTGAATCCCCCAAGCACACTTTCTCATTACGGAATATATCTATTCAGGTGGAAATTCATGGTAGATACTTCCATCCATCTAGGCCATGGTAGGTTTCCATCTCCAACCACTAATGGGCAATTCCACCAAAACCTTGGCAAATCCTTCAAGTCTACTTCCCCATTACTGAATGTGTTAATTCAGGTGGAAAATCATGGTAGATCATCCCATTCCTAGGTCAAGATGGGCTTCCATCTCCAACCATCAATGGGCAATTCCAACCAGAACCTCGGTGAAACCTCCAAGCCTATTTTGCCATTACTGAATGTGTTGATTCAGGTGGAAAATCATGGTAGATATTCCAGTTCCTAGGCCATGGTGGGCTTCCATCTCCAAACATCAATGGGCAATTCCAACCAGAACCTCAATGAAACCTCCAAGCCTATTTACTGAATGTGTTGATTCAGGTGGAAAATCATGGTAGATATTGCAATTCTTAGGTCAAGATGGGCTTCTATCGTCAACCATCAATGGGCAATTCCAACCAGGACCTCAGTGAAACCTCCAAGCCTATTTTGCCGTTACTGAATGTGTTAATTCAGGTGAAAAATCATGGTAGATATTCCAGTTCCTAGGTCAAGGTGGGCTTCCATCTCCAAATATCAATGGGCAATTCCAACCAGGACCTCAGTGAAACCTCCAAGCCTCTTTCACCATTACTGAATTTGTTGATTCAGATGGAAAATCATGGCAGATATTCCAGTTCCTAGGTCATGGTGGGCTTCCATCGCCGACCATCAATGGGCAATTCCAACCAGAACCTCGGTGAAACCTCCAAGTCTACCTTCTCCAGAAGCGAATGTGTCATTTCAGGCAGAAATCCCTGCCAGAGTTTGAGCAGTGACGTTTCGTGCCAGTCCGGAAAGCCCTTTTGCCGCCAGGCTTTGATTCGTGGCTGTAGGATCTCCTGGCTTTAAGGGAAACTGCACACAAACACAAGAAGGCGAGGCGCATGGATTTCGAGGGCTGAGTTTCCGCTCACACTTGGCAAGCAAAGCCCACCGAACACAGATGAAGAGAGATAAGCTATAAAAACACCATTTGGCCTCCCTCGCTAGAATAGCAGCTGGTAATCCAATTCCAGTTCTCCTTGCCAAGTGTTACACACAATATATCTGCGTATCGGGTTCTTTCGTCCCTCTCTCCGCCGCTGCCGCAGCATTGAAGATTAACCAACAGACTAGGAAGCCGCCGCCGCGTCAAAAACGAGCGGGAGATTGATGGTGACAACCTTTCGGAATTTATGGACTAGAAAAAACCGCACGTCCTTTCACGTTACGGCTCCGCTTTCGGGAGCTTTTAGGGTTGAGGAGGAAATACTTTGCGGAAAGTCACGTGTGACCTTAATGAAATTTGCCTCCCGGGTCAAAAGGAAGCACCTGAACGGACCAGTTTGAGGAGAAACGGGGACTCCTGGATTATGTATGCAAGGAGGGGCTTTCTGGGAAATCAGTGGTTGGCTTCCATCTTGTAATCAAGGAACCGTGTGAGGATTGAGGACTCACCCCAAAAGCATCATGGTTTCCAGGGTAGAGTGAATGCAGTAAATCCACCGTAAAATTAAGGCAGCAAGGCACTCCTTGGAATCAATACTCAGTGCTACATAAATCATGGGAACTGTAGTTTTGTTGTTTAGCTTTCTCTGCCAAAGAGTGCTGGTGCCCCCCAAACTACATCTCCTATGGGTTGTTGTAGGTTTTTCCGGGCTATATGGCCATGTTCTAGAGGCATTCTCTCCTGACATTTTGCCTGCATCTATGGAAAGCATCCTCAGAGGTAGAGAGGTCTGTTGGAAGTAGGAAAATGGGTTCATATATCTGTGGAATGACCAGGTTGGGACAAAGGACTCTTGTCTGCTGGAGCCAGGTGTGAATGCTTGCCATAGATGCAGGTGAAACGTCAGGAGAAAATGCCTTTAGAACATGGCCATATAACCCGAAAAAACCTACAACACCCCAGTGATTCCGGCCATGAAAACCTTTGACAATACATCTCCTATGATTCCATGCCATTGAGCCTGTGCAATTTAAAGGCATGTCCAACTGTAATAATTCTACAGAGCAGATGCACCCCGGACGCTGAAAATCCCAACTGAAATTGAACATTTTGCAGAGATGGGCTTTATCCCCTGAAATGTGTTTGCCACCTTATTTATTTATTTATTTATTTACTCCATTTGTATACCGCATTTATCAGCCTGAGGCGGCGACTCAATGCGGTTTACAATAAAAATAAGCAACACTGACAATATATAGGACACACATACACAACAACACACATATAATCATCAACGCCTCAATTAGAGTCAGATCCCGTTCTCACAGTCCTTTTTTCGTTCCTTGTTCGAATGCCGTCTTACTGAGTTAGTTGTCATTGCATAGTTAACCTTGGAGGAAGAGGGCATTCACTAAGCCATCAACCCCAACTTCCAACCATCCTGGATCTGCAAAGGGTTTGTTTCCCCTTTCTCTGTTCCGAGCCCTGAATGGTCCAGGCCAGTGGTTCTCAACCTGGGGTCCCCAGATGTTTTTGGCCTTCAACTCCCAGAAATCCTAACAGCTGGTAAACTGGCTGGGATTTCTGGGAGTTGTAGGCCCAAAACATCTGGGGACCCCAGGTTGAGAACCACTGGTCCAGGCCTTTCCCCGCCCGCCTTGCAGCGTTGTTTGCCTCTCTTTCCCATCCCCACTTTCCAAAATGGCTTTGCGCAAAGGCCCCTCTCAGGCTCACCTGGCTCCTGTTGCCAGAATTCCCAAATGGATTGTTAGTCAAGTTCCACGCTTTTAAGGTTTCTCCCTTGAGAGTTGCATTCAAAGCAGCCATGGCTACGCGTCCCCAGAAGAAACCTTCTCTGTTGTTTTCACTAAGGACGGATGGATGCAAAAGCAATCCCTCTCCAACCTCCGTTTTGAACTCCTTTTCCTGAGGTTTGAACTAGAATAAGGAACCTGACCGCTGCCTTCACTCCTGATTGAGAGACTCAGCTGCATCCAAACTGAACTTTTTGATCCCTGGTGAACATGCCTTAGGAAGACTAACAAAATGAAGTTCAACGGGGACAAATGCAAGAGACTCCACTTAGGCAGAAAAAACGAAATGCAAAGAGACAGAATGGGGGACAATGAGGCCTGGCTCAAGAGAAGGACGTGGAAAAGATCTTGGAGTCCTCGTGGACAGGAAGGTAAACATGAGCCAGGAATGTGATGTGGCGGCAAAAAAAGCCAATGGGCATCAAGAGGAGCCTAGTGTCTAGATCCAGGGAAGTCATGCTCCCCATGCTCTATTCTCCGCTTTGGTTAGACCACACCTGGAATATTGTGTCCAATTCTGGGCACCACAATCCAAGAGAGATATTGACAAGCTGGAATGTGTCTAGAGGAAGGCGACTAAAATGATCAAGGGCCTGGAGAACAAGCCCTATATAAATATATGAGGGGAAGTCATACGGAGGAAGGAGCAAGCTTCCTTCCTTCTTCCCTGGAGACTAGGACGCAATGGAACAATGGCTTCAAACTACAAGAGAGGAGATTCCATCTGAACATGAGGAAGAACTTCCTGACTGTGAGAGCCGTTCAGCAGTGGAACTCTCTGCCCCGGAGTGTGGTGGAGGCTCCTTCTTTGGAAGCTTTTAAACAGAGGCTGGATGGCCATCTGTCAGGGGTGATTTGAATGCAATATTCCTGCTTCTTGGCTGAATGGAGTTGGACTGGATGATGGCCCAGGAGGTCTCTTCCAACTCTTGGATTCTAGGATTCTATGAAGCCTGCAGCTCTCCTCTCATTGTTTTTTTTGGTAAGTCTAGCTTTCAGCCTACCACTGGGTCTAATGGGTAGGTTAGTCCTTCCTTCTCAGCAGGGTTGAGTCACCCCAGATTCTAGGCCATATGTAAACATAATAACATAGGGCTTCCCTTGAGACATGGGTGGGAAACCTGGCCCTCAGTGGCACTCTTTGGTCTCAGGAGAAAAGAAATGAGGACCAAGCAGGAGATACATGACCCCGTGGAGACCTCTTATCTATTTATGGTGAGCCAACCCTTGGCTCAAAATAATCCTAATGCAATGCACCCAGGGTCTCCACTTTGGTTCCAGTATCCACCGTGGATACAAAAATCTGTTATAAATAATGGCACAATAAAAATGGCGCCCCTGGTATCAAATGGCCACCAACTCAAACAAGTGCTGGAGAGAGTATCAGGATCCACAGAATGAAAATGAGCCCAGGTTTCCAAGATTTGTCTCTAATGTGAAATCATTAAAGTTCAAGCATGTCTCTCACAGGGAAAGTCTATGCCTCCCTCTCAGGGACAGTGACATTTGGACCAAATATAGTTGGATTTGTGACTTTTAGCTTTTTAAGAGGAGGAAACAGAGGAAAACATGGCCTATTCAGATGGCCATTTCTCCATCTGATGAGCAGAGAACCAAATGAACCTTACTGTCTCTGTCCACAGTTTGCTTTGCCAAAACCGCTTAAATTAACCAGAATTGTGTCCACAGCACCAACTATCCAGGTTCTGCAAAATAGAGGGGGGAAATCTTCAGACACCCACCTGGATCGCTTGGACGCTCACAGCGGCATTCTACTTTGCCTCAAGTCAAAGGCAGATCTTACCCTTCATTCACTTTCCAAAGCCACCAAGATCTTCCCTGTTGACCACTGTATGAAAATCAAAAACATATGTATCCAGCTATCCATCCTTCCATCCATCCATGCTTCTATCTATTCATCCATCCATTCACCTATCTATCCATCTATGTATGCATGCATGCATCCATCTATTTATCTATCTAGTCATCCATTCACTTATCCATCAATCCACCTATCTATCTATCCATCCATCCATTCATCTATTGAATGATCCATCCATCCATACCATCTTCATTTATCTACCTACCTACCTACCTACCTATCTATCTATCTATCCACCCACCCACCCACCCACCCACCCACCCACCCACCCACCCACTGATCCATTCACCTATCTATCGATCTATGAATCCATCCATCCATCCATCCATCCATCCATCCATCCATCTATCCATCTATCTATCCATCTATCTATCTATCTATCTATCTATCTATCTATCTATCTATCTAGCCATCCATTCACTTATCAATCCAGCTATCTACCCATCCATCTCCATCTATCTATCCATCCATCTAGCCATCCATTCACCTATTGATCGATCCATCCATCCATCCCATCTCCATCTATCTATCCATCCATCCATCCATACACCCATTGATCCATTCACCTATCTATCTATCCATCTATGCATCCATCCATCCATCTATATAGCCATTTACTTGTCAATCCATCAATCCACCTATCTATCCATGCCATCTCCATCTATCTATCCATCCATTCACCTATTGATTGACCCATCCATCCATACCATCTCTATCTATCTATCTATCTATCTATCCATCCATCCATCCATTCACCTATTGATTGACCCATCCATCCATACCATCTCTATCTATCTATCTATCTATCTATCTATCTATCTATCTATCCATCCATTCACCTATTGATTGATCCATCTATCCATACCATCTCAATCTATCTATGCATCCATCCATTCACCTATTGATCAACTCATCCATCCATATCCATCTCCATCCACCCACCTATCCATCCATCTCTATCCATAAACAGAGAGAAAACCAGGAAAAATGTACAAGCACAGAATGTCCTTATGAGCAAATGAACTCAACCGAAATTCAGAAATAACGGTGAAGGCTGTCCAGCTTTAGAGTGTGAGTTCTCCCTTTTAGGGGAGGGGCTTAGCATCTATCATTAGAGCTTGGTACACATTATGTGCTCTGTGTGTGTGTAGCTGTCACCAGGATGCACAGAAAGAGCGCAGCCGCAGCCTATCCAAGAGATGCTGAGATCTGCAAAGGAGACTGAAATTAAATCCAAAGCCAGAGCGGGAACGAAGGAGGGAGAGATGAAGGGGAGCGCCTTATCTAATGGCAGGCAGCAAGAGCAAAGGCAATGTATTACATAAGGAGCTGGATGGGAGGGGAGAGCTATCAGGATTGGGATATGTAAATGTCACCCGCGCAAAACCAGAATGGTGCGCTCCCAACAAGCCCAAGATGCCGGCTGCTAATGTTCCTCGCCGATAACCGCTTTGCCGCGTGCGGAAGACGCCCTGCAAGGGCTGCTCCCAAACCCCTTTCCAACATCTCTCTCCAAAGCAAAGACCTGGTTAAGTTATTCCCAGATTAGAAACTACAGCTGTCAATCCCCTTATTATTTAGACGTCTCCATCTCTCTCTTTTTCTCGGCTTTGCTCTTACAGATACACCGGGTTCCCGCTTCTATGCATTTCCAAGCGTGCAAGAAGGCTCAGGTTCAGGGAAACCATGCTCAGCGCTCAAGCGGAATCCAAACCCAAAGAAGGCAGGAAGCACATCTCCTTGGATTTGGTGGAGTCCACATTTCTGAAATGGGGTGGAATGGCTCCTTGAAGCCTCAAGACAGAACATGACAAGCATGTGCAAGGTTTCAAAGATGTACGGAAGCTCAAGTTCACGTCCTCCAAAAAACAGCTCCAAAGCATCTGGTCAAATCATGACTGAACGTTCCTGAGGTCTCCAAACTATGATTTCCAAATCTCCGACAAAGCTCAAAATGTAGTTCTCGGTTTGACCACGACTGGGAAAAGTCAAAGGGATTGCAAGGAACAAAACAACACAATACATGTCAATTTAATAGCCGAGATACAATTTGCTGCAAGTATTGTTCTGAGACACATTTCCAAGGCACGTAACAAGAGCACCATGTTCCCACTCAAGGCTAATTCCAAAGGAATTCTGGGATTTGCAATTTAGGGAAGAGGATTTTGGGAAATTCCAGCAGGCAGTTCTAGCGCTTTGCTGAATTCCTGGTCTGCACAACAACAGCAATATGATCCCACTGCAACTGCCATGGAAACCTGGGGAGCCCCCCAATGATGGTTGTGCCAATGATGGTTGTGTTTCCCTATGTTTTCGTGATTGTTGTGTTCCCATGACAGTTGTGTTCCTATGATGGTTGTGTTCTCATGATAACTGTGCTCCCATGACTGTTGTGTTCCCCATGATGGTTGTGTTTCCATGATGGTTGTGCTCCCTTGACTGTTGTGTTCCCATAATTGTTGTGTTCTAATGATGACTGCTCTTCCATGACTGTTGTGCTCCCATGACTGTTGTATTCCCATGACTATTGTGTACTATGACTGTTACGTTCCCATGATTGTTGTGTTCTAATGATGACTGCGCTTCCATGACATTTGTGCTTCCATGACTGTTGTGTTGCCATGACTGTTGTGTTTCCATGACGGTTGCGTTCCCATGATTGTTGTGATCCCATGACAGTTGTGTTCCATGATGATTGTGCTCCCATGACTATTATGTTCCCACAACTGTGTTCCCACGATGACAGTGTTCCCATGATGGTAGTGTTCCTATGATGGTTATCTTCCCATGACTGTTGTGCTCCCATGACTGTTGTGTACCATGACTGTTGTGTTCCCATGATGGATGTGTTCTCATGATTGTTGTGTTCTAATGATGACTGCGCTTCCGTGATTTTTGTGCTTCCATGACTGTTGTGTTTCCATGACTGTTGTGTTCCCATGACGACTGTATTCCCATGATGCTTGTGTTCTCACAACTGTGTTGCCATGACGGTTGCGTTCCCATGATTGTTGTGATTCCATGATAGTTGTGTTCTCATGATGATTGTGCTTCCATGACTGTTGTGTTCCCATGATGGTTATCTTCCCATGACTGTTGTGCTCCCATGATGGTTGTGTTTCCATGATTGTTGTGTTTCCATTATTGTTGTGCTTTCAATCATTCCCAACGTATGGCGACTCCAAGGAAGGCCCCATCATGGCGTTTCCTTGGCAAGATATGTTCGGAGAGGGCTTGCCATGGCCTTCCTCTGAGGCTGTGACAGTGTGACTTGCCACAGTGGGCTTCCAAGGCAAAAATCACAACATTACATCAGGGGACAGGATGTATATTATATGAGGGCTGCCAGGACAGGAAGACCTTAGCTACACCATTCCAATAAAATACAACTCATGAAGGCAATTGTTTCCAAGGCGGTGCTCTCACCCAGAGATGCCTCCCTTTCCCCTGCGGATGGGAGGAGAGGGCTCCGAGCCTGGGAACGGCGATTATATTGTTTTCGGAGGTACTTTGCGAACGCCTCTTCTCACCTTTCTCCGTTGTTGACTCATCCTGCCATTAATACCTCGTCTGCGCTGTAAAAGTTTTAATCTTTTATGACTCATTTGTTAGTTACCGCTCTCCAAGGGAAGGACGCAAAGGCTTTAAATAAATTAAAGGGACAGATATTCCCTCGTTTCGGAGGCTCCGGTTCTCCCCGTCCACAGCTTGCAAAGGCGGCTCCAAAGGATTACCACCTGGACACTTGCAATGCTAAAGGGTGGATTCTGGAACTTGCAGTCACAAAGACTTACCAAAAATGAAATGTGTATCTCTTTTTTCTCAATTGTAAACAAACAGAAAGGAGCAGAATCCTCCCTCTCTCCCTCCGTCCTTGCAGCCAAACTCTCGATGCAACGGCTTGGAAGACGTTGCACAGCTTTTCAAAAAGGTGGACTTGGAATCAAAGCGTCACCTCAACCAGAACTCCAATATATTGCGAAAGGAGGAGAGGAATCTAATGAACACGAGGCATTCCAGCAAGGATAAATGGACAAAACAGAAATTGCCAAGGCTGATGTGGACAGTGAAGAGCACACAGAGAGGTATCCAAGTGAGCAGGCGTCAAATGGAGGATTAGCCACATTTGTGAGGAACTCATTCCAGCAAGAAATTGAACCGGGAACCTTCCGCATCCGAAAAGCCTGGTGCGCTCAGCTACGGAGAAGCCGTGCGCCCCGACTGTGACCGGGTGGCACCTGCTGCACCTCCAGATAGGCCGCAAGGACTTGGAGACGATCGCACGTTTGGACGACTTCTCCTGCTCTCTCTACGCAGGGAAGCGGCGCCTCAAAGTCCAGCCAGCCTACGCCTCCTCCCTTCCTTCCCAGAATCCTTCCTTGGGTTGGAAGGGACCCCCAAAGGCCATCCAGTCCAGCCCCCTTCTTTCGGACAGGCAGGAAAAGCACAATCCAAACCCAACAGATGGTCACCAATTGAAGACCCTCTTCAGGACACAGTCCAACCCCAACCATCCTTGGTGTTTCAGGCCTGTCCCTGGGGTTCTTTCAGAAGACTGCACTGGATGGACTCCATCAACCCTAGTTTCATAGATATGGTTATGGTGGGTTTCTATAAGAGACCAGATGGAAAATGGTATATTCAAAAACCGGAGCTGACAGGAGGAAACTGGGGCCATATTTGGAAGCAGAAGTCAAATATACCCAGAAACTAGACCAAAATGTGCTGGTGGTGGTGGTTGTGGTGGTGTTACATAGTCTAACAAAAAAAGGGACACCCAAAGACCATCTAGTCTGGCCCCATTCTTCTGGCCAGACAGGAAAAGCACAATCCAAACCCAACAGATGGTCATCGACTGAAGACCCTCCTGAGGACACAGTCCAACCCCAACCATCCTTGGTGTTTCAGGCCTATCCCTGGGGTTCTTCCAGAAGATTGCACTGGATGGACTCCATCAACCCTAGTTTCTTAGATATGGTTATGGTGGGTTTCTATAAGAGAGCAGATGGAAAATGGTATATTCAAAAACCGGAGCTGATAGGAGGAAACTGGGGCCATATTTGGAAGCAGGAGTCAAATATACCCAGAACTAGACCAAAATGTGCTGTTGGTGGTGGTGGTGTTGTTGTTGTTACATAGTCTAACAAAAAAAGGGACACCCAAAGGCCATCTAGTCTGGCCTCATTCTTCTGGCCAGACAGGAAAAGCACAATCCAAACCCAACAGATGGTCATCGACTGAAGACCCTCCGGAGGACACAGTCCAACCCCAACCATCCTTGGTGTTTCAGGCCTGTCCCTGGGGTTCTTCCAGAAGATTGCACTGGATAGACTCCATCTACCCTAGTTTCTTAGATATGGTTATGGTGGGTTTCTATAAGAGAGCAGATGGAAAATGGTATGTTCCTATGTTCTGTATCTCAAAAACCAGAGCCGATCTTAATTTTTAGACCTGTTCCTAAGGTTCTTTGGGGTCCTGATTCAGCAGATGATGATCATGATGATCATGATGATGTTCAATTGCATTACAATAATCATCATGATAACGAGGATGTTTGTTTACATTGGGATGATGATGATGATGTTTATTTGCATTGGATAGACCACATTGCATTGGATAAATCGAATTATATTGGATAGAATGCCTTGGTTCTAGCGTCCTTAGATAGCGTTATGATGGGTTTTCTAAGTGTGAGTGGTAGATGCCATTATGTTCTGTATCTCAAAAACTGTAACTGATAGGAGGAAACTGGTGATATTTTTGGAAGCAGCAGTTGAAATACACCCAGGAACTAGACCGAAATGTGTGTTGGCTGTTGTTGTTGTTACACAGCCCAACCAAAACACACATTGCCATTTTGGTTTTTAGGCTCATTCTTGGGGTTCTTTGGTGTCCTGATACAGCAAATGATGATGATGATGTGGATGTTTATTTGCATTGGAATGATGATGATGGTGATGATGATAATGATGATGATGATGATGTTTATTTGTATTGGAGAGACCACATTGCATTGGGTAGACTGCATTGGATCTAGCTTCTTGGATAGGGTCATGATGGGTTTTCTAAAGGCAACAGGTAGATGCCATTATGTTCTGTATGTCAAAAACTATAGCTGATAGGAGGAAACTGGCGTTATTTTTGGAAGCAGCAGTTGAAATATAACCAGGAACTAGACCGAAATGTGTATTGGCTGTTTTTGTTGTTGTTACAAAGTCCAACCAAAACACAAATTGCCATTTTGGTTTTTAGCCTCGTTCTTGGGGTTCTTTGGTGTCCTGATTCAGCAAATGATGATGATGATGATGATGATGATGTTTATTTGCACTAGAATCGCCACCATCATGATGATGTGGATGTTTATTTGCAATGGAATGATGATGATGATGATGATGATGATGATGATGATGATGATGATGTTTATTTGTATTGGAGAGACCACATTGCATTGGGTAGACTGCATTGGATCTAGCTTCTTGGATAGGGTCATGATGGGTTTTCTAAAGGCAACAGGTAGATGCCATTACATTCTGTATCTCAAAAACTAGAGCCGATAAGGGGAAACCGGTGCCATTTTTGGAACCAGCAGGTCAAATATACCCAGAAACGAGTCTAACAGTTGGAAGCACTGAAAGGTCTGTTAGCCACTGTTATTCCCCCCTTGAACAGGTCTTACTATGAGGATGTTCTTCCTAAAGTTGAAGTGGAATCTCTCTCCAAGAGTTTGAACCCATAGTGCCATTTGGTGCCCAAATCTCTGGAGCAGCAGAAAACAAAGTTTGCCCCGCTTTCTCCTCAATGGGACCTCCTTTCCAAAATATTTAAGCACGGCTCCCATGCTCCCTTCCAACCATCTCTACTTCCTATCTCCCTACCCATTCCTCATGGTTTCCATATCTTGGACCATTTTGGCTACTAGGGGTGTGGTCAATTCAGAATTTGGATAAATTCAGCAATTCATAGATACAAACTGGCAAGATAAAACGCTGGAAGCCCCCCGCCCCCCGAAACCACACAAAATTCCAGGAAAAGTCGGGGTGATGGGGCTGATCAGGTGCACCAAAGTAATCTATACCCACAAATACAATAGTGTGTGTAGGTCAATAATCAATAAACAGGTACGAAATATAAACTTACTAAGCCGAGATACGTACGAAATATAAACTTATATTGGGTAAACAAGTACTTATAAATTTGTACTTCTTTACGCAATATAAGTTTATATTTCGTACCTGTTTATTGATTATTGACCTATACATACTGTTGTATTTGTGGGTATAGATTACTTTGGTGGATAATCAGGAACTCATTTAATTTATATTCTGCCAAGGCTGATCATGTGCAGCCATGTTTGCTGCATCACATGGCCCTCCTCATCCAATCACAGGACGATTTCCCTCTCCATTCTCCTGGACTTCAAGTCCCATCAATCCCAGAGAGAAAACAAAGTTTGCCCTCTTTCTCCTCAATGGGACCTCCTTTCCAAAATATTTAAGCACGGCTCCCATGCTCCCTTCCAACCATCTCTACTTCCTATCTCCCTACCCATTCCTCATGGTTTCCTGGACTTCAAGTCCCATCAATCCCAGAGAGAGAAAATTTGAAAAATTCCAAAACATCCGTGCAAGAGCAAAACGTTCTGAAACTTGGGAGGATGCCCTAAATATGTTTATTTATTTATTTATTTATTTCGGGTACTTCTACCCTGCCCTTCTCAACCCCCAAGGGAGGACTCAGGGCGGCTTACACAATGGCACAATTCGATGCCTACATAATAATACAGATAAACGAATAAAAACAGCAATTAAAACAGTCATAACAGTAAAAAAACAATCAATATATGTCACAGTCAATAAACCAATCTCAAGCTCAGCGTTCGCCAACTCAAGAGTCCATACTTCATTCTACATTATCTATTCCTATCAGTCGTCGTAGTCCTTTATTTATCTGCCAGATTGCCCAAACACCTGGTCCCAAATCCATGTTTTTAATTTCCTTCTAAAGGAAAGGAGGGATGTCACTGATCTAATTTCCCTGGGGAGTGAATTCCACAGGTGAGGGGCCACCACTGAGAAGGCCCTACTCCTCGTCCCCGCCAATCTCGCTTGTGACAGAGGCGAGGCCGAGAGCAGGGCCTCCCCAGAAGATCTTAAACTCCAAGGCGGGACATAGAGGGAGATGCATTCCGACAGGTACGCTGGGCCGGAACCGTATAGGGTTTTCTTGTCTCATTATCCAGAAATTCCAGGGGAACCCTCCTATAGTTTTTGGATGGGAGCCCCCTCACAAGTCCCAGGTGCTGCGTTTTGCAAAAATGCACAAAGATGTGCAAACCACGGGTGCAAAATATGCGACTGCCACCCTTGAAACCCGCCACCATCGAGTTGTTGGAAAGGCATGAGTTTCAAATGCGCTCTCCTCCTTCTCCTCCCTCTCGACCTTCTTTGCAGAATCCGCCTTGCAAGGGAGTCACGATGCCATTAATGGCTTAACGGGGAAACAAAGGGACCCTCCAGAGCGCTTGTGATGCAGAAGAGGATGGGTGTTTTTCCCCGGAGAAAACAATGGGCCCCATTCAGGAGCGAAGGATGCGCCGAGCCAATTAAATACTCCAGGTTGCATAATGATAATGGCAGTAATGAACGGCAAAGAGGGCCCTCCACGAGCGCACAATGCCACGCATCCCATTCAGTCCCTGCCTTGCCTTTTCCCGCTCACCTTTCCGTTCGCTATCAGATCTTTTCTGCAGACGGCTTTTTCAAAGGGTAATAACAAAGATTGCATTATGCGAGTCGGGGAAATAAGTTAAGCATCCTTGAACCAGGCCGGTGTTTATCGTCGGTTCGAGGAATGTCTCAGCGTTCAAAATATATATTCAATTAACCCGGCGCATTAATGAAATTTCGGCATTCGCATCCCGTGCCAAGGCCGAAGACGCCGATAAAGGTTCCGAGCTGATTTCCTCGCCATCACAATCGGCCGAAGCGGGACATTCCTGGCCTTTAAGGCCGCAAAGGAGCAAAAGACCAGCTGCTCTTTCGCAACCGGTCAACCTGAAGAAATTAAATTGGAAAAGGCACAAATTGAAGAAAAAATCCGAAGCATTCCATTCTTGGGCGCATGCTTTCTTTCCCCATAAAACCCTCCTCCTCTCCGTTTTCTCTGCGCATGCTTCGCTGGGCCCAATAAGCTTTGCAAAATGAATTGCCTCCTGGAAGGCGACCATCGCATTTCGGGCTCTCCGGGGTTCGGCCAGAACGCTCCCAAATGCTTTCCAGCCTCTATTAACCTGACTATTGATTTCCCACAAACGAGAATGTAAAAAAGATTGGAACAAAAAATGTGTTTCCAGGGGTCATTTCAGTTACAACAGAAATGGGAAGCGAAAGGCACTTCATTGTAGGGATGTCCACGATTCACTGGCTGCCGGTCCATCTCCGAGCCCAATTCAAAGTGCTGGTTTTGACCTATAAAGCTCTATACGGTTCTGGCCCAGCTTCCTTGTCCGAACGCATCCGCCCCTACGTCCCGCCTCGTAATCTAAGATCATCCGGGGAGGCCCTGCTCTCGCTCCCGTCAACAGCACAGATGCGTCTGGCAGGGACAAAAGACAGGGCCTTCTCGGCGGTGGCCCCTCACCTATGGAACACACTCCCAAATGAGGTAAGATCCACTCCCTCCCTCCTGGCTTTTAGAAAAAAAATCAAAATCATGGGACCAGACCTTCGGGCAGTAGAAGTAAATGAATGCAGCATTTCGGAAAGACAATGGCTGGAACGGCGATTCGACGGACGAGACTGTTTTATTGCTCATGGATGTATTTTTTTAATTTAATTTATGTCTAATTGTAGGGTATAATTGTAATTGTTTGTATTGGCATTGAATTTTTAATTTAACTTATGTCTAATTGTAGGGTATAATTGTAATTGTTTGTATTGGCATTGAATTTTTGCCATTTATGTGTAAACCGCTTTGAATCCCCCTCGGGGTGAGAAAAGCGGTATACAAATATTATAAATAAATAAATAAATAAATAATAAAGTCTAATTGTAGCGTATAATTGTAATTGTTTGTTCTGGCATTGAATTTTTGCCATTACTTTGCTTTGAGTCCTCCTCGGGCTCTACAAAACCCCTACAAAACCCTATACGGTTCGGGCCCAGCGTATCTGTCCGAACGCATCTCCCTTTACGTCCCATCTCGGAGTCTGAGATCCTCTGGGGAGGCCCTGCTCTCGGCCCCGCCTCTGTCACAAGTGAGATTGTCGGGGACGAGGAGCAGGGCCTTCTCAGTGGTGGCCCCTCACCTGTGGAATTCACTCCCCGGGGAGATCAGATCAGCAACATCCCTCCTTTCCTTCAGAAAGAAATTAAAAACATGGATGTGGGACCAGGCGTTTGGGCAATCTGGCAGACGAATAAAGGACTATGACGACGGATAGGAATTGGACAAGGTGGAACGAAATATGAACTCTGAGTGGCGAACGCTGTGCCTGAGATTGGCTATTGATTGTGTGATATATTGTTGTTTAATTGTTTTTAACTGTTGACCATTTAATTGCTGGTTTTATATGTTATTGTGTTTGTGCAGGCACGAAGATGTGCCTTTTTGTAAGCCGCCCTGAGTCCCCCCTCGGGGGTTGAGAAGGGCGGGGTAGAAGTAACCGAAATAAATAAACAAATAAACAAATAAATAAAAGCGGTATACAAATATTATAAATAAATTAATAAATAAATAAAATTTCCATTTGGTGATCCTGGATTCAAGGAAATTTGGTGATCTGGCAGCAAGACTGCGAAAAAGGGACCAGGCAGGACACAACCAAAGGCTCAACCAGATATGGACACAAGCAGGCAGATCTTTCAGATAATGTGGAGATGGGTCTGAGTGGGACTCTGCCTGAGATGGAGACCGAGACATGTGGGTGGCCTTGCAAGTCAGGCAAGAAAAGCCTTTTTGGCACGGGAGTTGAAGGTGTCCCTGCACTCCCTTTCCAGGTTATTTATTTACTTGTCATGTCAGGGCAACCAGTCAATTGTATTACATTTCTAACAGAACAGAACAAACAAACAAAACACAAATTTTGCAAGTCTGGTAGTGGATTAAATGTCCTTTGACCAGTCTCTGTCCAGTGGAGTGCCTCTGGTGTTGCCGCAAGAAGGTCCTCCCTTGTGCATCATGTGGAAGAAGGGCTCAGGGAGCATTGCAGCAGGTGGTCAGTGGTTGGCTCTTCTCCGCACTCGCATGTCAAGGATTCCACTTTGTAGCCCCATTTCTGATGGTTGGCTCTGCATCTCGTGGTGCCAGAGCGCAGTCTGTTCAGCGCCTTCCAAGTTGTGGTTTGCGTCCAAGAATGCCCATTTCATGGATGCAGCATACAAGTTGGCATCTTCTTTTTAAAGAAGTTTTATTACGTTTCAAGGTAGACAGATAGATTCATTCATTCTGATCCTAGAAGAATAAGGTTGGACTGGAGGCCCTTGAGGTCTCTTCCAACATCACGAGTCCATGATTCTATTGAAACGGAGGTATGAAATGCCACGCAGGAGGAATCATAGAATCATAGAATCATAGAATCAAAGAGTTGGAAGAGACCTCCTGGGCCATCCAGTCCAACCCCATTCTGCCAAGAAGCAGGAATATTGCATTCAAATCACCCCTGACAGATGGCCACCCAGCCTCTGCATCAAAGCTTCCAGAAAAGGAGCCTCCACCACACTCCCCCTGGGGCAGAGAGTTCCACTGCTGAATGGCTCTCACAGTCAGGAAGTTCTTCCTAATGTTCAGATGGAATCTCCTCTCTTGTAGTTTGAAGCCATTGTTCCATTGCGTCCTAATCTCCAAGGAAGCAGAAAACAAGCTTGCTCCCTCCTCCCTGTGGCTTCCTCTCACATATTTATACATGGCTATCATATCTCCTCTCAGCCTTCTCTTCTTCAGGCTAAACATGCCCAGTTCCCTAAGCCGCTCCTCATAGGGCTTGTTCTCAGACCCTTGATCATTTTAGTCGCCCTCCTCTGGACACATTCCAGCTTGTCAATATCGCTCTTGAATTGTGGTGCCCAGAATTGGACACAATATTCCAGATGTGGTCTAACCAAAGCAGAATAGAGTGGGGAGCATTACTTCCTTAGATCTAGACACTATGCTCCTATTGATGCAGGCCAAAATCCCATTGGCTTTTTTTGCCGCCACATCACATTCCTGGCTCATGTTTAACTTCCTCCCCACGAGGACTCCAAGATCTTTTTCACACGTACTGCTCTCGAGCCAGGCTGTCCCCCATTCTGTATCTTTGCATTTCATTTTTTCTGCCAAAGTGGAGTATCTTACATTTGTCACTGTTGAACTTCATTTTGTTAGTTTTGGCCCATCTCTCTAATCTGTCAAGATCGTTTTGAATCCTGCTCCTGTCCTCTGGAGTATTGGCTATCCCTCCCAATTTGGTGTCGTCTGCAAACTTGATGATCCTGCCTTCTAGCCCTTCATCTAAGTCATTAATAAAGATGTTGAACAGGACCGGGCCCAGGGGGGAACCCTGCGGCACTCCACTTGTCACTTCTTTCCAAGATGAAGAGGAAGCATTAGTGAGCACTCTCTGTGTTCGTCCACTTAACCAATTCCAGATCCACCTCACCGTAGTTTTGCCTCGCCCACATTGGACTAGTTTCCTTGCCAGAAGGTCATGGGGGACCTTGTCAAAGAAGGCCTTCCTGAAATCCAGACACGCTACATCCACGGCATTTCCCGCATCTACCCAGCTTGTAGCTCTATCGAAGAAAGAGATCAGACACCACGCAAGCTCTCCCAACTAATGGTCATCCAGACTCCTGAGACAGGAGACTCCGCCATTATCCCAGGCGGTTCTATTGCTGGTTTAATGAACGCGCTGAAGTTGTCTGGTGTGACATCTTGAGCTGTCTCTTGATTTAAACTCTGTGTGCTAGATATCTCCTTTCCTCACCCTTTGCAGGTCTACTTCTCTCCTGGAAGCAAGTCCCATTTGGCGCAGGAAGAAGACCAATGGGGGACAACAGTAGGGTTCCTTAAGCGCATTGCTCCATCCGTCTTCCGTTCTAATTGCAGATTCGGAGCCTGTTGGAAGCATGCAGGGGAAATGGGGCACACACCGACCAGGCATCTTATATCCCCCCCCCCCTTGATGCAGAGAGCAGTGACTTGCTGTTTTGTGTTTGTTTATACATTCATCTTAAACAAAGTGCTCGCTTTGTCTGTGTACGCTCCTTGCTTTGTTACACTTCTGGTCCATTTCCTGCCTTGAACTTATGCTGGCGGAAGAATGTGTTGTGCAGTGGAATAAGACTAATGTGTTAAATATTTAACGCCGCTAATTGATTCAATAGGAAGCAAGGCTTGTGCGTGAACCGCCAGAGACGGTCTGGAGCTGTGGTCAGCACTCTTCCCTCTGGCGCTCGCTGATGACAAAATGCAACAATGGAGTGCTGTGGAGGAACAGTGCCAAAGCCACAGGGACAGGGATGGAGATCGGCCACAGCTGGAGGCAATGGAAGAGCCAACGGCCCTTGGACATTGATAGGCAACTCTGCAATACAAGACGCAACCAAAAAAAACCCCATGATGTTGGTGGTAGCTATGGGTTAACACTCAAGAACACCAACAATTGATCACAGAAGCACATTGGAGGACCTAAAGGTTCTTGGGGAAGTATTTCTCCAGAAATGTCTATTCCTCCAGAGCAACCATATGGCCAACTTCCATTGACATTTGATCATAGGAGCACACTAGAAGACCTAAAGATTCTTGGGGAAGTGTCTACTTCCATTGACATTTGATCATAGGAGCACACTGGAGGACCTAAAGGTTCTTGGGGAAGTGTCTCTCTAGAAATGTCTATGTCCTCCAAGGCAACTGCATGGCCAACTTCCATTGATATTTGATCATAGAAGCACACTGGAGGACCTAAAGGTTCTTGGGGAAGTGTCTCTCTAGAAATGCGTATGTCCTCCAGAGCAACCGTATGGTCAACTTCCATTGACATTTGATCATAGAAGCACATTGGAGGACCTAAAAATCCTTGGGGTAGTGTCTCTATAGAAACGTCTATGTCCTCCAGGGCAACTGCATGGCCAACTTCCATTGACATTTTATCATAGAAGCACACTGGAGGGCCTAAACGTTCTTGGGGAAGTGTCTCTCTAGAAATATCTATGTTCTCCAGAGCAACCGTGTAGTCAACTTCCATTGAAATTTGACCTTATCACACTGGAGATCCTAAAGATTCTTGGAGAAGTGTTCTCTCTATGAATTTCTAGGTCTTCCAGGGCAATTTTATGGACCATAGATGCATCATGGATTTTATTAATATGATCTCTCTAGAATTTCTAGGTCCTCCAGGGCTACTCTCGCCAGTTGCTTATTCTTTCTATCGCCTCTGACTCTTCATGACCTCATGGAGCAACCCACGCCAAAGCTCCCTGTTGGCTGTGGCCACCCCCATCCCTTCCAGGATACCATCTATCCATCTTGCCCTAGATACGGACATAACCAAACTGGCAAGAAGTAAACCTATAAACATGGAGGGCTCATTGCAATTGGGACAAAGAAAACCCAGAGATGGTGGAGAGCCACCTTCTCCAAGGGACTGCACACCTATGGCCACTCTCGCCAGTTTCCATAAAAGACGACAGTAATTGGATTCCTTCTTCCTTGTCCCCTAGGCAACTTATTTTCCAATATTTTTGCAATGCGTGTTTTTCAAGAGATGCAGCTCACCAGCTTTGCTTCTGCACCTTGAAAAGCTCTTTGATCCTGCCCTTTCCCCATGATCATAAGGGGAAGGAGGCCTCCATCTGCTCCTCAGCCTTCCAGATACTTAACGCTCCCTTCGAACACATCCGTCCAGCCACAAATCATAATCTTTTCTAAATAGCAAAACTCCCTTCTTCAGCCTCCTCGGTTGACTTCCCTGCTCTGCCCTTTGCCATCTCATTTTACTTTCCTATAGAGACGCCAAGCGTTTTATTTATTTCGCCACGTCCCAGAGCGAGGAGACTCCAAAAATAACAAACCAGTAATCCCTATAAAGGTTGGATATTATTTCCTGGATTTTAACACATCAGTTGTGGTGGCTCAACATCAAATTAAGTTCTTGCAATCTTCATGGGATTTGAAGATTAATGTCGAGATCCCGTCAAATGCCCAGATTCTTAGACCACATACATTTGGAGCCGTTTAAGCTGCAATCAAAGTGCTCGCAATGGATATGATTACACAGAAATACGAAGAGGGAAGGCTTCCCGAGATGTCCCTCAACAGGCATTTGGAAATTGCAAACCCCGGGAGACAGCATAGAAATGTATTATGCATATTCCTTGGACAAGAAAACCCTACACAATGTATAGGGTCACCATAAGTCAACAGGAAACTTGAAGTAGAAAGAAACCACACATCCCAGGGTCCCATAGCATTCTAAATGGGGTAAAACTGCATTAATTCAACAATGTAGATGCTCCCTATGAGAACGTTTTAAGTTCTCATCCCTAGATTCAAAGACCATTCCATAGAAGCAAGAAGTAGTCTATTAAGGCTTCTGTACGAGGGTTGAATGAAAAGTAATGCCTCCACCTTCGTAACTCCTCAACAGATGGGAGTACTGGTATGCGTCAGGTACTGGCTTGTTCAGTAGACTCTCCTCTACATTTCCACTTTGGCAGGACGCCTTAGCATTGAACAGTTGTGTGGTTAAAGTGCAAAGTATGGAACCCTGCGTAGATGGTCGGTCAATGTGACTTAAGCAATGTATGCGGCAGGGACTGGCTTGTTTAGTAGACTCTCCTCTACAGTTCAATTTTGGCGGAAAGCTTTAGCATTGAACAGTTGTGTTGTTAAAGTGCGAAGTATAGAACCCTGCGCAAACGGTCGGTCAATGCAACTTAATACTGGTATGTGGCAGGTACTGGCTTGTTCAGTAGACTCTCCTCTACAGTTCCATTTTGGCAGGAAGCCTTAGCATTGAATGGTTGTGTTGTTAAAGTGCAAAGTATGGAACCCTGTGCAGACGGTTGGTCAATGCGACTTAAGCAACGTGCAGTCATTGAATTCTTGACAGCAGAAGGTGTCGCCTCAACATCTTTAAACCTACTTGCCCAACGACACACATCAACACAATCACCATAAACAGCTTGCATTCTCTGATGAATCTCCTTTGAGGTGACACCTTCTGCTGTCAAAGATTCAATGACTGCACGTTGCTGAAGTCGCATTGACTGACCATCTGTGCAGGGTTCCATACTTCGCACTTTAACAACACAACTGTTCAATGGTAAGGCTGAACAAGCCAGTCCCTGCCGCATACGTTGCTTAAGTCACATTGACTGACTGTCTGTGCAGGGTTCCATACTTCGCACTTTAACAACACAACTGTTCAATGGTAAGGCTGAACAAGCCAGTCCCTGCCGCATACGTTGCTTAAGTCACATTGACTGACCATCTGTGCAGGGTTCCATACTTCGCACTTTAACAACACAACTGTTCAATGGTAAGGCTGAACAAGCCAGTCCCTGCCGCATACGTTGCTTAAGTCACATTGACTGACTGTCTGTGCAGGGTTCCATACTTCGCACTTTAACAACACAACTGTTCAATGGTAAAGCTTCCTGCCAAAATGGAACTGTGGAGGAGAGTCTACTGAACAAGCCAGTACCTGCCACAAACATTGCTTAAGTCGCATTGACTGACCATCTGTGCAGGATTCCATACTTCGCACTTTAACAACACAACTGTTCAATGGTAAGGCTGAACAAGCCAGTCCCTGCCACATACGTTGCTTAAGTCACATTGACTGACTGTCTGTGCAGGGTTCCATACTTCGCACTTTAACAACACAACTGTTCAATGGTAAAGCTTCCTGCCAAAATGGAACTGTGGAGGAGAGTCTACTGAACAAGCCAGTACCTGCCACAAACATTGCTTAAGTCGCATTGACTGACCATCTGTGCAGGATTCCATACTTCGCACTTTAACAACACAACTGTTCAATGGTAAGGCTTCCCGCCAAAATGGAACTGTAGAGGAGAGTGTACTGAACAAGCCAGTACCTGCCACATACGTTGCTTAAGTCACATTGACTGACTGTCTGTGCAGGGTTCCATAGTTCGCACTTTAACAACACAACCATTCAATGGTAAGGCTTCCTGCCAAAATGGAACTGTAGAGGAGAGTCTACTGAACAAGCCAGTACCTGCTGCACACCAGTACTGCCATCTGTTGAGGAGTTACGAAGGTGGAGGCATTACTTTTCATTCAACCCTCGTAGAAACACCTCAACTTGCAGTTTTGGGATTTTGGCCACTTAACATTTGCTCCAGCTTTATAATGTTCCCACGTTGTTTAACCCGAACTGTTCCACAGACCCCGGGGCATGCCTCACCTATGAGGAAGATACGCAGTGTCTACGTGGTGATCCGTACACTTCACCTAAAGTGTTCAAAATTCCCATTCTTGCCACCATCCGGTCTATAGGAAGAGGCCTAATATTTGACATTTCCTGTTGACTCCGAATTAGAGCATCTCCTAATGAAGCTGGCTTCAAAATCATTCAAACTCCATTTGCTCATGTCAACATCAATGTACTCAGCATTAGCTACCAATTAGTAAACCGGAAAACATCCTTCAGATAATCTGAAATCGTGGTAAAATATTCAACGTGCCGCTCGCTTGCAACAAACTGCCCTATAAAACCAAATTACTGTAACCAGCTGTCACACACCAACACATCTAAAGGGTGCGGCGCTCTTCAAGTTGGGTCCCCGCTTCAACAAGAAAGGTTCCAAGACCTGACTGTAGTCAAGTTGATTAATATTTCGACGCGCAGGATGCTTTACCTGCTCTCTTTGCAACAAACCAGCCTCCTTGTCTCCACTGATGTACGAGGTAATGAGGAGCAGTTGGAAGGATTTCTAAATCATTAGCTCAACCTGAACGCCGTACGAGGGATCCGCACATTCAGCAGATCAAGCAGTTCGGGCGTCAGGTTTCCAGGAGTGTCGTCAGGACAGAGACTCTTATTAAGGATTTGGAGGAACCAATGCCACCTTCCCCTCACCTTCTCCTCAATACAGATCAAGGCAAGCTTTGGAACATGACCTAAGTATGGAAGATAAGGCCAGAATGAACACATTTGTGGCCATCAGTGCCTAAGTTCCTTTTCCTTTCCAGAATGCTATGCCACAAAATAGAGAAGAAGGTGGTTCCCCCCAAAGACTGTCAAGGCACCATTCAACAACAAGGTACTGGGTCCATGCATTCCTCTCCAAGTTCTGCAATTCCATCTGTAATCACTGCAAGTGGAAAAGGAGAACTGACTACTTCTAAGTCTGGTTCGCAACAAACTGTAGTTTGCCACATTCAGTTGTACCAACAAACAATGATTTACTATGAGAGGGAACTAAAGCACGCAAGGAAACCACTATGGTTTACTTCATGTAATGTCAACCCACATTTGAAAGTAACCAATCCTGGAGAGTTATTCATCAGTACATCATGTCTTATCATCAGATGCTTTCGAGATGGCAATGCTGGTGGTCATGGAAAGAGGACAACATATGCATCACATGAACTTCCGTATCACCTGGAACTCACTTGACATGATTTCAGGTGGCTTGGATTAACTCATGGAAAAGGAGAGGTTTGTGAAGAGCTCCGACATCCAAAGGGATCAATCAAGATCAGGGTTAGGCTGGTCTCTTTGAGATCCAAAAGATCCCAACGAGAACAGAGCAAAAGACACTCTAGTCTATGCATCGGAAGGCAATGTCCTAAATAATAATAATAATAATAATAATAATAATAATAATAATAATAATAATAATCTTTATTTGTACCCTGCTCCAACTCCCCAATGGGGACTCGGTGTGGCTTACATGAGGCCAAGCCCAAAGCAACAATTACAAACACGCCAACTTGTACCAAACTCAGTCAACTGTCCAAGATAATGATCCATCTTCTACTGAAACACACAAGGCCACAAAAGGTACTCAGGTTGTGTCCAAATTACACCAAGTATTTATATAGTGATATTAATTAGTTATCCATCCACAGAATGAGACTCAACCACCACCAAAAAACCAAAACAAAAATCACTAGTGATGAGCTTGAGACTAGTTGAGCAAATAAATCTACTTATCTACAGGGAGACACATTCCAAGACTCTTTGTGGACACCTGAAACCATGGATAAAACTCAACCCAATATCTCAACTAAACTTGGGTTGGATACACATCATGGAATAGTACTGGAGGGCCCATAGAAGCCTACAACCGCTTCCAGGGGAATATTTTTAGGATTATGGGCAAATGAAATCTTGGATAATCTGAATCTATGGATAAGGAAGCCAGGATGTATGGCAATCAAGTCTACAGAAGGGCTGGGACTCAAGTGTCCTTCAGGAGCTTCCTTCAGATGTTGATGGATTTCAGCTGCGAATGCCTTGACTTCTCCAACTGCAATATTGATTGGAAAAGGTCTAATGGGAAGCGAACTACGAGAGTTCAATCCAAACCACATCCATCAAATGGAGACTGGCGTATGGGCTCCCTCCTACTATCTCGTGACCCTCCGTGAGATCTTGTTTACAAATCCTCCGCCTTGTTTTTGTGATCAACGCAGCTGACTCTTTGCGTAATTGTGCTTCAGCAGATGGTCCCAACATCTCATCTCTGGGAAGGAAGGACGTTCAAGAGAGAAATATTGGCAAAGCGCTCAATACCTACCTACCTACATGCATAATCCTCCTCTCCAATGCCTTCAAGTACACCAACTACAAATATTATTATTTCTCCTCTCAACAAATCAGTTTGAATAATTCTGCCATTTAAATACGGCAATATTTCACGAGTAAGCTGCCACTTTAGCCCCTTTCAGCATTTTTTCACTTTAATGCACTGAATATAAATAAACCACATCAGAACATATTCCAGGGACTCTTAAAAAAATGCTTTCTGATTATGAAAGACGGTTTTGAAGGTCTTTTCCCCCCCAAGTGCATGCGTTTATCATTTTCAACATTCCCTACCAGTGGAAGCATGTTTAATTCTTTAGTAGCGTCAGCCAAATGAAGCTTCTGCCAAAGACGAGTTCTGTTTTTTGCTTTATCAGACTTTAAAACTCAGAAGTCTCAGAAAGCAAGTTGCACACCAAATACTTCAAACGTCTTTTAGAATCCCGCACACGTTTCACTTACAAGGCAGCCTGGGATAGGAATTCATCTGAAATCAACACTAATCCACACATACGAGCTAAAAGAACCACACATTGCAAGACGATTCCCCTACGACTGTTGTGTTACCAATTTATGGCAATCCTATCCAAGGCTAACTTGGTGAGAGTGATTCAAAACAGATTTACCACTATTTCCATCTTCCAAGCCTGAGAAAGTGTGAGCCAATGGGTCACACAGTGGCTTTCCATGACTGTCCAAGGTCACCCAATGGGTTTCCATGACTCTTCAAGAGACACCCAATGGGTTTCCATGACTGTCCAAAGGTCAACCAATGGATTTCTATGGCTCTTCAAGAGTCACCCAATGGGTTCCCATGACTCTTCAAGAGTCACCCAATTGGTTTCCATGACTGTCCAAGGTCACTCAATGGGTTTCCATGACTCTTCAAGAATCACCCAATGGGTTTCCGTGACTCTTCAAGGGTCTCTTCAAGAGACACCCAATGGGTTTCCATGACTGTCCAAGGTCACCCAATGAATGTCCATGACTCTTCAAGTTTACCCAATGGGTTCCCATGACTCTTCAAGAATCACCCAATGGGTTTCCATGGCTGGTCAAGTTTACCCAATGGGTTTCCATGACTGTCCAAGGTCACCCATTGGCTTTCCATGACTCTTCAAGGGTCACCCAATGTTTACCACAACTAACCAAGGTCAACCAATGGCTTTCCATGACTCTTCAAAGGTCTCCCAATAGATTTGCATGACTATCTGGAAATGCTAATCCTGGTTTCCAATGGTTGTAGTCCAGAGCTTATGACATGGCAGAAGCTTGCTCTACTTTATCACTGCACCCTCCATTAATTTTGCAAGTCTTTCTGCTGCAAGGAACCATTATGATTTCTGCCTTTGAAGGGGGAAAATCTCAAGTTCTAGGAGAAGGTCAACACAGTCCCAAGCACAACCAGCACAAATATAATGGAGGACACTGGGCACACCTACGATGTAAAGTCAGTGCATTTGGACTGCCATGGCTCGATGCTATAGAATCCTGAGGGTTGCAGCTTGGGGAGACACCAGGACTCTTGGGCAGAGAAGGCTTTGCGAAGCTGTACCTTCCAGGATTCCAAAGCATTGAGCCAAGGCAGCTAAAGTAGGGTCAAATTGCATTATCTCTACAGTGTAGATGCAACCATCGTCATCCATCACCTTCTGGCTTCTGAGACTGAATGCTTTCAGAGTTGCCTTCTCAATCAGAAAGTCTTGGATGAAGTCATGGATGCCAGAATTGTTCGGAAGCCAAATTCTGTGCGCAATGCAACCTAACACATTTGCACAGAAGTTCCACTGTGTGTGAGAGGTCCACACAAAGGAAGCACATGAAGCACATCAACTTGCGAACTTGCAAAAGTTTCACTAGGAGATCATACAATGACATGAAAATGTAAAATTCCTCCCCTTCTTTTTGGGTCAGGATGCTGACAAAACCAACCCCGCATTTCGAGGCAAGAAGACGGATGCCATAATTCCTAATAAGGCTTTTCCCTTGGAACATCAAAGGTTTTTTACGCAGCCATCACTTCCCCGTAACATTAACATCCTTTGTCTAGACTCCTGTATTTATTTCCAGTCTGCTTTTGAAACTTAAACCAAGAAATAGCAACTCATTCAAAGTCCCAAGTCTTTTGCCGTCCTCAATCCTACCCTCGTTCTTGATATGCTCCCAAAGGCCTGCCTTTAGTTGTACATTCAACGCAACAAAATGGAAATCCCAATTTTCTAAGCATTCCTCTTTCTTCTTCTTCTCTCTATTAAAGGAAAACGAATCAAACGGCCAACGCAAAAAACTCAATGTGTCTGCTGGAAGCCAGGAAGCAGTGGACCATCCATTTTGGGTACTTTTAATTCATACATGAGAGAAATAGAATTTAAGTCTGTGCAGAAAAGGAAGGGGAAAAAAACCAAACCCTGCGAGACTCTGAGAATAAGCCTCGAGGATTAGATCTTCATTACCTTTTTCATAACAGAACTGAATTCATTCCTTTAAGCGTCGTAGATACACTTCTTGCTTCAGATCACACATCTGTTGACTATGCAATCACATTTCAGGAGGTCAAGGTTGGTTAAGAGAACTCGATGTGGCGCCGCAACGTTGAATTCCCCCCTCATGCACATGGCATTTGATGGGACTCCTCCACATGGGAGGCAAAATGAGGTCTCGTGCTCCCCACACTCACCTTCTTTGAGGTGAGTGCATCACAAGCCCAACGGACTCAACAAGGAGTCCCACCACACATGGTTCTGGAAGTGAGTAGCAGGAAGATGGACTTCAAAACTCATACCGCTTCCATCCCAGTGAACATCTCCCGTTCAACATAGAATTAAAGATCAAATAGGAAGATTGACAGATCCCCAAGGGGTCGCCATGTGATAAGACCCATCTCTCAGGCAATAAGGTGCACACCTATGCACACACACACATGTAGAAGCCCTTCACTGCCCATTCACACTGCATTCGTTAAAACCCCACTAAACTGAAGTCAAGATGAGGCATCATGCTCCAACACTCCAGCCTTCCTTGAGGTGAGTGCATCACAAGCCCAATGGAAACAGCAAGGAGTCCCACCACAAATGGTTCTGGAAGTGAGTAGCAGGAAGATGGACTTCAAAATTCATATTGCTTCCATTCCAGTGAACATCTCCCATTCAACATGGAATTAAATACCAAGTAGGAAGATTGACAGATCCCCAAGGGGTCGCCATGTGACAAGACCCATCTCTCAGGCAATAAGGTGCACACCTAGACACACACACATGTAGAAGCCCTTCACTGCCCATTCACACTGCATTCGTTAAAACCCCACTAAACTGAAGTCAAGATGAGGCATCATGCTCCAATACTCCAGCCTTCCTCAAGGTTGGTGCATCCCAAGCATGGTCCAACAAGGAGACCATCACACATGCTTCTACAACTGTATGGCAACAAGGTAAACTTCAAAATTTACCTCCATCCCAGTGAACATCTTCCACTCAGGATTGAGTTGAAGACCAAGTAGGAAGATTGACAGCTCCCCAAAACATAGCACGCAACAAGACCTATCTCTCAGGCAATAAGGTGAACACCTACACACATATGTGGAAGCCCTCCACTGCTCATTTACACTGCATTTGATGAAACTCCACTAAACCGAAGTCGAGATGAGACATCATGCTCCAACAGTCCAGCCTTCCTTGAGATGGGTGCATCACAGGCCCATGGTCCAACTAGAAGACCACTGTACACAGTTCTAGAAGTGTCTGGCAAGAAGATAAACTTCAAAACTCACATCACTTCCATCCTGGTGAACATCTCCCATTTAACATGGGGTTGGAGACCAAGTAGGAAGGTTGAAAGCTCCCCAAGAGGTCGCCATGCGACAAGACCCATCTCTCAGGCAACATAGGCACAAACACACACACGTGGAAGCCCTTTGCCACTCATTCATACTGCATTTGACAGGGAGGCAAGATTATGCTCCAATGCTCCAGCTTTCCTTGAGGTAGTTGCATGCCAAGTCCATGGTCCAACAAGAAGCCCATCATGCATGGAGTGTGGCAGGTAAGTGGGTTTCAAACTCCACATCACTTCTGTCTCATGTCTCCATTAATAGAGCAGTTCCAACAGAAGATATTCCCATGCCATGAACAGAGCTCCTCATACAAGATGGGCTTCAAGACCAAGTAAGATGGGCGGACAGTTCCCCAGTGGATCATCACGCTACATGATCTCCTCTAAGACAACAAGATACAAACATGTGTAGGAACCATTCACCACAACACAAGATTGGAACGTATTTTAAAAAATTGGAACAGACGACTACAGTGGCTGTTGTAGCACCAACACAACATGGATGTCGAGGAGTAAACACTCATGGAAGACCCAACTTCACCCAAAAGAAAAAGAAGAAAACACCACCCGGTATTAATGAACTATGAATACCTTCCCCATACGATTCCATTTCAGTTACAGAGTTTCTTGACAAGCATATGGCATTTTTCAAGGACTTCAAATGTCATGGTCGACCATGCCTGTTGAAATGTTCTCCAACAAGCAGACAATTGATATTCAGCAAAACCAAATGATTTTCATGAATGAATATGGGTTATGACTTCCTCAATACATCTTTCCTTGAACAGAAGCGCCAAGTTGGTGGGAACACAGAAGTCTTAGAAGACCCAAAGGAATGGAAAGGATATGAATAGAAAGCCACCCGACTCAACTCCTCTCAAGTCAAGGCTCCTCTCCAATATCCCAAAGGAACATTTCATCCCATTTGTTCAAAACGAATGTGATGTTTATTTGCTGTTTTCCTTGGGCTGGTATTAAACTCTTACTAATTAAACAAACCACAAGATCGGGCTCCTGATAGGACATCCAGATCTAATTAAACGCTATTCACAAAAGATGGTATTTCACATATCTGGGAAAAATAAGAAAGGAACCTAACCTTTTGAAATCCTATTGCACTGAAGTAATGCGATCTATTAACATCTCAAATTATAGTATGCAAATTTTGATAATTCAATGGTATTTATAAAATTCAAATCAAGCAACTCACCAGTCCCAAACACAGAGCGAAATGGCAAATTTCAAGAGACGGGAGGAAATTTGCTCCTACGCCACGCAGTCCCATGAAATGCCATATCTATCATCAACTTTTTTAATTACCAATTGATCAGCATGTCGACGGTGTAATCGCTTTCAGCTTTTAATTACAGAACTATCACAATCCCAACCCAAAAAAAAGGAGGGGTCTCCAGAGATGAAACTGTAATGCTTGATTATTCGTCGCCGCATAATGAAGGATTTGTTTTTAAACAAGACGTCAAGTTCCTTCTGCAATCCATCTGGACGCCTGGCTTCTCGGGACCCAAACGTCTCAAGGAACCTTCTCCCAATTGCAACTGAATTTGAGTTTAATTTTTCGGGAAAGGATTCAGACGTCATTCCAAGACGTTGAGATCATGACGAACCCAACGAGCTGCATCCACCGGCCACAAATCCAAGAGACCCGACCGGTTCCTCCTCCATGATCAATGCAAACATTTTGCAAAGGCTCCTCCTTATGACTCTCCAAGGTGCAATTCTGCGCTCGCTGGAATAAGTTCCTCTGCACAGTACATTATTCATGCATTGCTTAAGCATTCTGCAAATTAGCGACAAAGGGAAAAAAGCAAGGACTACCTAGGTCTGGATGCAAAATGGAGTTTAGTTCCTGATAGCCTATATACCAGGCATGGGCCAACTTGGGCCCTCCCTCCCTCCAGGTGTTTTGGACTCCAACTCCCACCATTCCTAACAGCCTCAGGCCCCTTCCTTTTCCCCCTCAGCCCCTCTCCCTTCCCTGCATGTTTCTTAATATTGATTCATGTGCACGAATCTAACCAATTACTAACGACTTACGAGGAGTCACGATAGTTTTGCAGAGCCCTAGTATCAAGTATGTGTGTGTATGTATGTATATTTGATGCACAAAGGCTTCTAAATGGCTTGATGGAACTGGACCAAACTTGGCACACTTATCCTTTATTATCCAACTTAAAATATTGGTGGGTTTTCAGCTGACTGACTGAAGTGTCCAGGTTCAAGAGGACAAAGGCCTGGGCCAACTTGGGCCCTTCCTCCAGATGTTTTTGGACTTCCAACTCCCACAACATGGGTATGCAGATGATCCCTTGATTGACTGAAGTGTCCAGTTCCAAGAGGACAAAGGCATGGGCCAACTTGGGCCCTCCCTTCAGGTGTTTTGGACTTCCAACTCCCACAACGTGGGTATGCAGATGATCCCTTGATTGACTGAAATATCCAGTTCCAAGAGGACAAAGGCAAGGGTCAACTTGGGCCCTCCCTCCATATGTTTTGGACTTCCACCACGTGGGTATGYAGATGATCCCTTGATTGACTGAAGTGTCCAGTTCCAAGAGGACAAAGGCATGGGCCAACTTGGGCCCTCCCTTCAGGTGTTTTGGACTTCCAACTCCCACAACGTGGGTATGCAGATGATCCCTTGATCGACTGAAGTGTCCTGTTCCAAGAGGACAAAGGCAAGGGTCAACTTGGGTCCTTCCTCCATGTGTTTTGGACTTCAGCTCCCATAATGTGGGTATGCAGATGATCCCTTGATTGACTGAAGTGTCCAGTTCCAAGAGGACAAAGGCATGGGTCCACGTATTATTATTTATTATTATTATTAACTTTATTTGTACCCCGCTAGCATCTCCCAAAGGACTTGATGYGGCTTACACAGGCCAAAGCCCTCAATAAAACAAYAGCATAACMAAACACATAACTTAAAGCAAATCACACATTTTCCACACACAYATATATATGTTAAAAAAWCCAAACTTTTGCAAAAGTTTGGTGGGTGAGTGTAAAGTTGTGAAACTTGGTGGGCTAATAGTGGAAAATGTGTGGTCCAACTATGATAAGTTTCACCAGGATAGCTAAAAATGAGGGAGAAATGAGTCCCTGAAGTTTCCCCATTTGCTCAATTACTTAACGAAAAAAGTAACAGAATATTTGTTACTTCATTATAGTTATAGTTACAAATAAATTAGGTCCATAATTTTGGAAACATCTTCAAAAACGATTTGTTCTCCTTCCCAATTTTGAAATGGGTATTGAAACTTCTTTTTTCACTGATTGCACAGACCTAATAGATATATATGGCACATGGTTGTAAATCATAGTTGCCGAAAGAAGAAACAAGAGCATTTGGGAAAAAGAAGGTAGCCGTTTCCAACCTTTTGGTCTTGGTTGGAGGTGAACCGTTTCAGATATTGACGCACAAGGCCATGCAAAGCCAATATTGTCCTGGCCAATGCTCAATTGATAATACTGAAAAATACTGATGAACAAGGCATTGCAAAACCTTGTAGGACGCTGTAAATGACCCTGACCAATGCTGAACTGATAATATTGAAGATATTGGTAAACAAAGTCACTGCAAAAAAGCACAGACTGCCTGCCCTAAGGTGACCCTCTCCATCAATCAATTGAAAATATTACAGATATTGATATACAGGGCCATTACAAAACCCACATTGTTCCCAGTAGGATGCTCTTCTCCAATGATCAATACAGATATCGATAAACAAGGCCATTGCAAAACCCACGCTGTAGGGTGACCCTATCCAACGTTCAACTGATAATATTGCAAATCCCCAACATGGTTCTTGAAGCCTCTCGTTATCTATATAAATAAAAATGTAATGTTCGTTTGTGGGATTAACAGAACTCAAAAACCACTGGATGAATTGACACCAAATTTGGACACGAGACACCTAACGACTCAAGGTATGTCCACTCAAAAATAATTGATTTTGTCATTTGGGAGTTGTAGTTGCTGGGATTTATAGTTCACCTACAATCAAAGAGCATTCTGAACTCCACCAGCGATGGAATTTAACCAAACGTGGCACACAGAACGCCCATGACCAACAGAAAACACTGGAAGGGTTTGGTGGGCATTGACCTTGAGTTTTGAAGTTGTAGTTCACCTACATCCAGAGAGCACTGTGGACTCAAACAATGATGGATCTGGAACAAACTTGGCACGAATACTCAACATGCCCAAATGTGAACACAGTTGGAGTTTGGGGGAAATAGACCTTGACTTTTGGGAGTTGTAGTTGCTGGGATTTATAGTTCACCTACAATCAAAGAGCATTCTGAACTCCACCAATGATGGAATTGAACCAAACTTGGCACACAGAACTCCCAGGACCAACAGAAAATACTGGAAGGGTTTGGCGGGCATTGACCTTGAGTTTTGGAGTTGTAGTTCACCTACATCCAGAGAGCACTGCGGACTCAAACAATGATGGATCTGGACCAAACTCTACACGAATACTCAATATGCCCAAATGTGAACACTGGTGGAGTTTGGGGAAAATAGAATCTTGACATTTGGGAGTTGTAGTTGCTGGGATTTATAGTTCACCTACAATTACAGAGCATTCTGAACCCCACCAATGATAGAATTGGGCCAAACCTCCCACACAGAACCCCCATGACCACCAGAGTGGGCCACAGCAACACGTGGCAGGGGACGGCTAGTGCAAAATATATATTATTTCAGCTCAGAAGGGAATGCAAAGAGGCATTCACGCTCAATGGAACAACCAACTGACTTTTGATAAGCGCCGAGGACAATATATCTACATAAGAGAGTATCGTCCTCACAGAAAATTGGCATTTGCATGCAACGGAGAAGACACTCTTCCTCCTGAGCATGGAAAACTCATGAATGCGAAAAGAGGGAGGAAATCCCACACGCAAGCAGACGCCCAAATAACCCGCGCAGGGTAGTGATGCGAAGTGTCAACCTTCCCTTATGATGGTTAAAATAAGTCTGTGAGAAAGGCACAAAGGCACCGACGACGCAAGGAGCCCACGAAATGCGCACTGACCCGCGAGATCAAACATATGGAAAGGTCTGCGTTGATCGCTATGTTAAACGGAGCAAGCAGCCATTTATGTATGTGCCGCCGGTTTTTTAACAGCTCCGGGTTTCCCTCCTGGAGCAGATTTCCCCCCTGAAAAATAGCAGCCAGTCAATCTGGTACTTCCGCACTGTTTGCTCAGCTCTGAGCACAATCTCAAGAAGGAAGGTAGGTAAGGCGTGCGAGGTTTTTGAAAATAGAAAATCTCATCCAATGTGTCACTTAAGAATATCATTTCTCCCTCCACAGTGCCTTTACTAAACAGATTCAGAGTCTCATGCTCGCTCGTTCCTTTCAGCCTCCGTTTCCCCTTCCTCTTCCCCTAAAATGGGAAGAGGAGCTACTCTTCTAGGCTTTTCAGTAGGACACCTACGGAGGAAGAGTCAACCAGCCATGGCCTTTCCTACATCAAATACAAACGGAAGAAGAACTCATAATTTTTTGGTAGGACAGCTATGGTGGAAGAGTCAACTGATCATATCTTTTCCTCCATCACATACGAACTGAGGAAGAACTCATACTTTTTTGGTAGGACACCTACGGAGAGTCCACCGGCCATTTCCTTCCCTCCATCAAATACAAACTGAGGAAGAACTCATAGGATTTTCGGTAGAACAGCTACGGTGGAAGAATCAACTGGCCATATCCTTTCCTCCATCAAATACAAACTGAAGAACCCATAGGCTTTTTGGTAGGACAGCTATGGAGGAAGAGTCAACTGATTGTATCTTTTCCTCCATCACATACAAACTGAGGAAGAACTCATAGGCTTTTTGGTAGGACAGCTATGGAGAAAGAGTCAACTGGCCATACCCTTTCCTCCATCAGATACAAACTGAGGAAGAACTCATCTGATTTTTGGTAGGACAGCTACTGAGGAAAAGTCAACAAGCCATACAAACTGAGGAAGAACTCATCTGCTTTTGGATGGGACAGCTATGGAGGAAGAGTCACTGGTCATATCCTTTCCTCCATCAGATACAAACTGAGGAAGAATTCGTCAGCTTTTCCGTAGGACGGCTATAGAGTTAGAGTCAACTGGTCCTAGCCTTTCCTCCATCAGATGCAAACTAAGGAAGAGCTCATCTGTTTTTCGGTAGCACAGCTATGGTGGAAGAGTCAACTGATTATAACCTTTCCTCCATCAAATACAAACTGAGGAAGAACCCATCTACTTTTTGGTAGGACGGCTATGGAGGAAGAGTCAACTGATCATATCCTTTCCTCCATCAAATACAAACTGAGGAAGAACTCATATTTTTTTGGTAGGACAACTATGGTGGAAGAGTCAACTGATCATATCCCTTCCTCCATCAGATAGGAACTGAGGAAGAACTCATAGGCTTCTTGGTAGGACCGCTATGGAGAAAGAGTCAACTGATTATATCCTTTCCTCCATCAGATACGAACTGAGGAAGAACTCACAGGCTTCTCGGTAGGACAGCTATGGTGGAAGAGTCAACTGATCATAACCTTTCCTCCATCAAATACAAACTGAGGAAGAACTCATCTACTTTTTGGTAGGGCTGCTATGGAGGATGAATCGACTGGCCATAGCCTTTCCTCCATCAGATATGAACTGAGGAAGAACTCATAGATTTTTTGGTAGGAGAGCTATGGAGGAAGAATCAACTGGCCATATCCTTTCCTCCATCAAATACAAACTGAAGAACCTATAGGCTTTTTGGTAGGACAGCTATGGTGGAAGAGTCAACTGATCATATCCTTTCCTCCATCACATACAAACTGAGGAAGAACTCATAGGCTTCTAGGTAGGACAGCTATGATGGAAGAGTCAACTGGTCATATTTTTTCCTCCATCACATACAAACTGAGAAAGAACTCATAGGTATTTTGGTAGGACAGCTATGGAGGAAGAGTCATTAGATACGAACTGAGGAAGAGCTCATAGGCTTTTCGGTAGGACAGCTATGGAGAAAGAGTCAACTAGTCATATCCATCAGATACAAACTGAGGAACAAATAGCACTGAAAGATAAACACTACATTGATTGTAACCGATCATCTCCATCTCAACAAATATAAACAGACTGTTGAGAGATGTTGAGTGTCTTCAAGATGTTTCCAACATGTGGAGACCCTAAGATCAACCGATCAAGAGGTTTTATGGACAGAGAGTGTGACTTGCTCATGGACACCCATCGGGTTTCCTTGTTTGAACAAGAAATGGATCCTGGGTCTCCAGAGTCATCGTCCTCCACTCACAACCGCTCCTTTAGAGGCAAAGGGTACGTCTAAACAGTAGAATGAATGCACTTTGATGTCACTTGAACAGCTGTGTCCTGGTGCTATGGAATCCTGGGAGTTGTAGTTTGGTACCACTCTTTGGAGGAGGCGAAAGACTTTGGTAAGCCACAGCTCTCAGGATCCCATAGCGGTTAAAGAGGTGCCAAACTGCATTCATTCTAGAGTGTAGGTGCACCTTTAGACACCACTGAATTCAGACCAGGCATTGGCTGGCGGAGCTAGAAAGGCTTCCCCGTTCCCTGCAGGTTTCAGAGGGTGTTTTTCACCTTCAAGTTTAATTAAATTTCACTCCATTTGAAGAAATAGTCATGAAAAGGTGGCAAGAAATTTCCAAACGGCTGGGAATTCTCCAAGCAAAGGACCCGCTCCACTGTTGACGAGAACAAAAGCGTCTTGCGACTCAGGTGAGAACGGCTCCAGATTAATAAATGCGTTTCTAATTAACTGTTAACATGAACCATCTCATTTACAAGCAAAGGAATCCAAACATTCAAAAAATAAACAGAAAGAAGGAAAAGGAGGAGAGGAGGGAAAAAAGAAAGAGGAAATGATGAAGAAGTAGAAAGAAGAGGAAGAGAAGGAAGAGGAGAAAGGGGAAGGAGGAGGAGGAAAAAGAAGGAGAAGGAGGAAATGAAGGTGGAGGAGAAAGAAGAGGAAGAGGAGGAGAAGGAGAAGGAAGAAACGATGAAGGAGAAAGAAGAGGAAGAAAGGGAGGAGGAGAAGAAGGAGAAAGTGGAAGAGGAGGAGGAGAAGGACGGAAAAAAATAAAGAGGAAATGATGAAGAAGTAGAAAGAAGAGGAAGAGAAGGAGTAGAAAGAAAAGGAGAAAGTGGAAGAGGAGAAGGAAAAGGAGAATGGAGAAGGAGAAAGAGAAGGAGAAAAATGAGAAGTAGGAGGAGAAGAAAGAGGAGGAGAATGAGTAGAACAAGGATGAGAAAGGAGGAGAAAGAGAAGGTAGAGAAGAAGAAACAGGAGGAGGAGGAGGAAGAGAAGAAGGAGAAAGAGAAGAAAAGAGGAGAAGAAAAAGAGAGGAAGAGAAAAGGGAGGAAAAGAAGGAAAGTAAACAGAAGGAGGAGGATAGAAAGGATCAAGGAAGACATGAGGCAGGAAGAGAAGGAGGAGAAGAAAGATAAGGGTGAGAAGGAGAAGAAGGAAGAGAAGAAGGAAAAGAAGGAGGAGGAGAAAGATAAGGGTGAGAAGGAGAAGGAGGAGAAAGAAGAAAGATAAGGGTGAGAAGGAGAAGAAGGAGGTGGAGAAGGAAGAGAAGAAGGAAAATAAGGAGGAGGAGAAAGATAAGGGTTAGAAGGAAGAGAAGAAGGAGAAAGAGAAAAGAAAGGAGAAGTTGGAGAAGGAGAAAGAGGAGGAGGAAGAAGAAAAACAAAGAGAAAGAGAAAGGAGAGGGTGGAGGAAGAAAAAAAGGCCACCTACTGATATAGAGCAGGGCTCTGACCGCCCCCCATCCTGACTCTCATCGAAATAAAACAATATTATTCCACCATTACAGATCCAACTAAATCCTACAAAAATTACTGCCGACCGTAACTAGAGTTTATAGCGTCGTCAAGATTCCTTATGGCTCCAAAAGCCCATAAAAGGTTTCCAATCCTTCCAAAAGCCTCCCACTGGCTTATCTTTTGCAACCCGCATGAATTTGGCCGTGTGGGCCAAGCCAGGAGCCTCAAACAATCCATCCTTCCCTTTATGTCCAAACAATATCACTTTTGTCATAGATATTGAGGAAGCCACCCATACTGACTCTCCTGTTCTTTCTCTGGATAGAAAAGGCAGAGATGATACGTGTTGGGTTCACACATCACTCTCAGACCCAACGGCCAATGAAGGGAGAGATTTCCTTGACATCCCAAAGATCGGATGGAGATATTCGGAGACATTTCAGACAACCCATCAATAATAATTGGAATTGATTAGAAATTTAACTGTTTCTTTTGTTTGTTGGCCTCAGGTTGCCATCTTCTGCCCATCAGCTTCATTGTTTTTGTAAGCTGTCCTAAGCAAACCCCCCAAAGTATCCCCTAAAATCCACTATTCCAAACAGAGGACCATCAGAAGAACCGAAAGCCTTGCTATCAAGGTTGCGTTGCAAGGCATCAGACCAGATTGGGAAGGAAAATGCAGATATTACAAGGTTACAGAGCTGTCCGTGCTTCCAGTTCTTCATTTTAATAGTCAGAACAGGATTTTGTTGAGATGTTAACCATCTTGTTTGCAAAAATCAGGTCCAACAAGACTGGTGGCATCCCAAAAATGCTGTTCCAACTATCAAGATTAGAGAACGGAAACGCAACTCGCCTTATGTCTTGAGTTCTTGCAACTATTGCAGCCCATTGGTTTGCAAACATGTGTGTGTGTGTGTGCATTTGTCCACACTGCAACATGCAACATATCATTGTCCTTCTTAAGGGTCCCTTTCAAATCTATGATACTATATCTCTCTCTGTGTGAATCATATCTATCTATCATCTATCTATCTATCTATCTATCTATCTATCTATCTATCTATCTATCTATCTATCTATCTATATTTATGGCTAAATGGCTCTTTGTCAGGAGGGCTTTGATTATGTTTTCTTGCCCTCATGAAGGGGGTTGGATTGGATGACCTTAAGTATTTTCTGATGGTCATGGGGGGTTCTGTGTGGGAAGTTTGCCCCAATTCTGTCGTTCGTGGGGTTCAGAATGCTCTTTGATTGTAGGTGAACTGTGAATCCCACCAACTACAACTCCCAAATGTCAAGATCTATTTTCCCCAAACTCAATCTGTGTTCATATTTGGGCGTATTGAGTGCTTGAGCCAAGTTTGGTCCAGATCCATCATCGTTTGAGTCCACAGTGCTCTCTGGAGTGAACTAAAACTCCCAAATTCAAGGTCAATGCCTACCAAACCCTTCCAATATTTTCTGTTGGTCCTGGGAGTTCTGTGTGCCAAGTTTGGTTCAATTCCATCGTTGGTGGAATTCAGAATGCACTTTGATTGTAGGTGAACTATAAATCCCAGTAACTACAACTCCCAAATGTCAAGAGTCTATTTCCCCCAAATTCCATCTGTGTTCATATTTGGGCATATGGAATATCCGGGCCAAGTTTGATCCAGACCCATTGTTTCAGTCCACGGTGCTCTCTGGACGTAGGTGAGCTACAACTCCTGAACTCAACGTCCACGCCCACCAAACCCTTCTAGTATTTTCTCTTGGTCATGGGAGTCCTGTGTGCCACGTTTGGTTCAATTCCATCATTGGTGGAGTTCAGAATGCTCTTTAATTGTAGGTGAACTATAAATCCCAGCCACTACAACTCCCAAATGGCAAAATCATAATTTTTGAGTGATGGTCACTCCTTGTGCTGTGAGATGTTTTGTTGCCAAATTTGGTGTGATTTCGTTCATTGGTTCTTTTGTTTTTAAGGTACTCATTATGCACAGAGTATTTTTATATAGATAGATAGATATAGATATGTAGAGGGAATGATGTCGAGGGTGGGGCTGAAATTAGGGTGCGTTTTGCAATTGAAGAAATACAGTAATACTGCTTAGGAGTCCTCAGCGAACCCAAAATATCTGAATGGGTCCAATCGCGGCTGCAGCCAACCCGGAAAAGCAAGGAAGCCCAACCTGTCCGACCCACTCCATGGCATTGCATGTGCCCTGCCCCCTCTCCCAAGCCGCCCCCCCCCCCCCAGCACGAGCTATTCCGACGCTATTTGGGTCAGACTTGAGCTCCGGGAGTACAGCTGGGCGACAGATTCAGGCTAAATCACGGGCTAATCTCGGCGCCTGCTAATCTGATCATGCACAACTGAGCTCCACGCATTCTCCAACATTTGTAAGGAAGGAAGACGTTCGAAGGGAATGGCAGGACGGGAGGGAAAGAGGCCGTATCGGTCGGCAAATCCGGAGAAACCGCCGAAAGGTTTTCTCCCGAAGCCCATAAACTTTGCAAGAGATCCACGGGCTTCTTGGTCCCTCTGGCCCGGTTGACAGGAGTGCGCACAGGAGGAGAGAAGCGCATCTTCTGGAAGACGCATAAAGCCCCGTTCTCACGCGCGATGCCTGCAATCCTCCCTTTCGGGATGCAGCCGTCTCCAAGTATCCAATATTTATGTGCCGTCCTTTCCCTTCCTTGGCAGCATTATGCGCTCCCGCTTGCTCCCAACGCTCTGCAAAAATATGCCATCTGGCAGTCGCGGGGTTTTAAAAAAGTATATTACATTAAGTAGGTATATTCTGTTTTAAAAGATTATGTGAAGCCATTCAGGATATTTAAGAACTCTAAATCAGGCTGGAAGTGATTACTATGGACAGAACTCATGAGGCCTGGCTGGGATGGCGCATTAACAAGGAAGTCGGGTCGCTTTAAGATGAGTGATGCCGCCTCTCCGCTTGGCACCCGAGGGCAGCCCGGGGTCTAATGGAGGCAACCAAGACGACAGTCGCGGCCTCTTTAAAGGCAATGATAAAATAAATACATCATTCGCCTGGAAGGCTTCCACGGCAGCAGGAGACGAGGAGGGGGCTCCTCCAAAGAGGACAGGAAAGGAAGCCGGAGGGCTGAAGGCACAACGGAAGAGGGCAAAAGAACCTGCCCCCAACCCAGGCCCACAATTTGGTATTTCTGTGGGAAGGAAAGAAGGACCAACGCCCTTCCAAAAGAAAGAACTTCTTGGAGATCTCCATCTCCAAGATCTCGGTCATCATCATCTCCATCTCTGAGATTTCCATCTCTGAGATCTCCAAGATCTCCATCGTCAAAATCTCCAAGATCTCCACTGTCAAAATATCCATCTCCAAGATCTCCATCTCTGAGATCTTCATCTCTGAGACCTCCATCTCGGAGATTCCTATATCTAAGATCACCAAGATCACCTCCAAAATCCCCATCTCCAAGATCTCAAAGATCTCCATCTTCAAGATCTCCAAGAATTCTATCTCTGAGATCTCCATCTCAGAGACCTCCATCACCAAGACCTCCATCTCTGAGATTTCCATCTCTGAGATCACCAAGATCACCATCTCCAAAATCCCCAAGATCTCCAAGATCTCTATTGTCAAGATCTCCAATATCTCCATCATCAAAATCTCCATCTCTAAGATCTCCATCTCTGAGATCTTCATCTCCGAGACCTCCATCTCCAAGATCTCCATCTCTGAGATCGCTGAGATTTCCAACTCTGAGATGTCTGAGATTTCCATCTCTGAGATCGCCAAGATCACCATCTCCAAAAGCCCCATCTCCAAGGTCTCCATTGTCAAGACATGGATGTTTAAACAAGCATTCGATTAATCTGGTGCAACGAAACTGATGAACAAGGATTGGTTAATCACAGACGACGAAATTGGATTGCGACTACAATTAAGAGATGCATTGGATTATTATTGGTGGCCCAATAATATTGTGTATTGTGTATGTGTTTTTATGCTTTTTAATGGAATATTGCTGCTTGTCGTTGTGTTGTAAACCGCGTTGAGTCGGCGATTTAGGCTGAGAAACGGCGGTATATAAGCACAGTAATAAATAATAAATATAATAAGATCTCCAATATCTCCATCGTCAAAATCTCCATCTCCAAGATCTTCATCTCTGAGATCTCCATCTCTGAGATCTCTGAGATTTCCATCTCCGAGATTGCCAAGATCACCATCTCCAAAATCCCCATCTCCAAGATCTACATCTTCGAGTTCTCCAAGACCTCAGTCATCTCCATGTCTGAGATTTCCGTCTCCAAAGTCACTGTCTCTGAGGTCTCCATCTCCGAGATCTCCACCTCCAAGATCGTAACAAACAAAGATGGTGGTTGAAATGGAGGTGGCTTTCGAGTCACAGCCATTCGTCTTATATGGACAAACCAGGGTTTCTCTGACAAGCTGTGTTAGAATTTGTCTATAAGTCATGCATATTCATGATTAATTTTAAGTCAGGATGACTAGACAAGTCTCAGTGGCTGAGGGAACCATGAGGCAATTCCTTGTGTGATGCAACCGTGAAGTAATCCCAAGTAATGCAGTCGTTGCTTGAATGATATAGGTATAAATTAGGATAGCAAATGGAGTACTCTGTGGGTCTGTGGGTCAGGGGTGTTTTGTTGGAGAGAGATGCATTGAAGAATTTGTTGTGAGTAGAAAGAAGGAGAGGTCACACTGTTGGGGTCTGGTACCACCGAACTGAAAGAGAGAAAAGCCTTCCTGATTTGGAAAGGCCCTTCTGCTTCTTTGTGTGTCTACTGTTCAAACCAGGTAAACCCCAGAGTCCTTGGATAAACCACAGCTAGATCCTGCCTGGACATGGGCTGAACATTAAGGCAAACACTGGTGATGTGGAAACATACAGACATGCACACGCACACATATATGCTAGCACTCCTTGTTAGGAGGACTGGCTTCCCAGTGACAGGAGGAAGGAAGAGAAGAAGGAAAGAACAAGAGATGGGAGAAAGGACAAAAGGGAGGAAGGGACAGATGGAAGGAGAAAGAGGGAGAGTGGGAAGGAAGGAGGAAAGAAGGAAGGAAGGAGGGAAGGAAGGAGGGAGGGAGGGAGGGAGGAGGGAGGGAGGGAGGGAGGAGGAGGGAAAAAAGAAGGAGGAGAAAGGAGGAAGAAAGGAAAAGAAGAGAGAAGGAAGGAAGACAAAAAGGAAAGAGGAAGGAGAAGAAAGAGAGAGAGGGAGGAAAGAGAAAAGGAAGAGAAAGGGAGGAAGGAGGAAGGAAAGAGGGGGAAGGGAGAAGGAAGGAAGGAAGGGAAGAAGGAGAAAAGGAAGGAAGGAAGGAAGGAAGGAAGGAAGGAAGGAAGGGAAGGGAGGGAGGGAGGGAGGGAGGGAAGAAAGAAGGTGGGAAGGAAAGAAGGAAGGAAGGGAAACAGGAAGGTAAGAAAGAAAGAAGGAAGGAAGGAAGGAAGGGAGAATGGAAGGAAAGAAAGAAAGAAGGAAGGAAAACAGGAAGGCAGAAGAAAGGAAGGGAAGAGGGAAGGGAAGAGGTAAAAGGAAGGAAGGAAGGAAAGGAGGAAGGAAAGAAGGAAGGAAGGGAAGGATGGAAGGAAAAAGAGGGAGAGAGGGAAGGAAGGAGGGAGAGAGGAAGGAAGGAGGGAAGAGAAGAAGGAAGGAAGGGAAGGAGGAAGGAAGGAAGGAAGAAGGAAAAGGAAGAAGGAAGAAGGAAGGAAGGGAAGGAGGAGGGGAAAAGAGAAAGGAGGAAGAAAGGGAGGAAGAGAAGGATAAAGGAAAGAGAGAGGAAGATACACATGCACACCACCGCTGCTGGCTCATCTCCGGGACCTCCCGCCGCTCAGGAAGACGCGAAGGGCCACTAATTGCTTCCTAAAACGGAGACTTCCCCGTGGATGCTACAGAGTTAAAATCCATGCCGACTTCCTTCCCGGCAGGAGGTCACATTAGGAGTGAGCTGTACTTTCACGACTGAACTACAAATCAAGACTCCCCCACACATCAATTTAATTCGGGGGCCCCGCTGCGTAATATGTACGAGGGAACCGCGCACCATTTTCCCCGGACTCGGCACAGCAGGCTTAAAAACTAGGGTGGCACAAAGAGGGGGAAGAAAGAAAGAAAGAGAGAAAGAGAGAAAAGAAAAGAAAGAGCGAGAGAAAGGAAGGAAGGAGGATTAATCTGCCTATGGAACGGGCGTCTGCTTTGCAAGCGACCTAGATTCCTTGCTTCCTCGAACAGGCGCTCCGATCTGGCCTGTGGGTGCCGTTCCGAACCCAACCAAGGAAGGAGAGCCATTCCAACAAGGATCCCAAGCACAGCCCACATTCGCCCGACAAAACACGAAATGCTTTGATGCCCCCCACCCCCCAAGGATCATCTCCCTTCCTTAAACTGTGGCAACCCCCAGAATCCTCATTAAGACTTCTCCAAATGTGATAATTATCCAGAATGACACCGGTGCGAGATCTCGGCACTCCAAGAGTAGCACAGAGTCTGTGTTGAAGGATTCTTCTTCGTCACCGCCCCCAAACTCCTCTAATGAAGACAAAGGGGAGAAATGTGGGCTTGGAAACATGGAACGTCTCGGGGATCTGCTGACATCTCGAAAAGAGAGAGAGGGAGAAGAGAAAACTGTGTGCATTTCAGTGGGAGACAGCTTGCGCCCAATACTTCACTTATTTCCATCTCAGGAACCCAACGAATAGACTGTTCTTCTGGGAGAGTTGTGTTGGAATGCAACACATTCTGAAGATGGAAAGAAGCCCTCTTACCATGATTGGGACACAGCTGCATGCCTTTTGCTTGTTTTGCAAACTATTTGGGAGACATCTGAGATTTCATAGATTCCTTTCCCTATTGTGGAGAGTGGCGTTTCAGGGAATGCAGAAGAACGTCTGGAAGGAGAACCAGGAGGACAGAAAACCGGGACATGGGAAGAAGCTCTAACTCAGTGTTTCTCAACCTTCCTAATGCCACGGCCCCTTAACACAATTCCTTATGTTGTGGTGACCCCCCGAAAAATAAAATATTTTTTGTTGCTACTTCATAACTGTATGTTTTGCAACTGTTATCAATGTAATGTAAATATCTGGTGTATTTTCATTGACTGAACCAAATTTGGCATAAATACCCAATACACCCCAGTTGGAATACTAGTGGGGTTGGAGGGGGGGTGTGTGATTTTGTCATTTGGGAGTTGTAATTGCTGGGATTTATAGTTCACCTACAATCAAAGAACATTCTGAACTCCACCAACAATGGAATTGAACCAAACTTAGCACTCAGAATTTCAATGACCAACAGAAAAAACTGTAAGGGTTTGGTGGGCATTGACCTTGAGTTTTGGAGTTGTAGTTCGCCTGCATCCAGAGAGCACTGTGGACTCAAACAATGATGGATCAGGACCAAACTTGGCACAAATACTCAATATGCCCAAGTGTGAATACTGGTGGAGTTTGGGGAAAATAGATCTTGATATTTGGGAATTGTAGTTGCTGGGATTTATAGTTCACCTACAATCAAAGAGCATTCTGAACCCCACCAACAATAGAATTGGGCCAAACTTCCCATACAGAAATCCCATGACCAGCAGAAAATACTGTGTTTTCTGATGGTCTTCAGTGACCCCTCTGACACCCCCTCACAACCCCTCCAGGGGTCCCGACCCCCAGGTTGAGAAACACTGCTCTAACTAGAGAAGATTCCAATAAAGTTCAACCAGCATGGTAGCTTTTTGGGCCACAATAGCCATGTTATCTGATTGTGAGATCTGCATCAGAAGATATCATTATATTATTATATTTGTTTATAAGGGGCTGTGACAGGACTGAGCCAATGAGATGTATTTGTTTGAATGCTGGGGTTCAGATAATGGAAGATGTGGGCTTGAAACTCCACTCACTCCTGGAAACCCAATGGATAGCCTTGGCCAAGTCATGCCCATTCCACCTCACAAGAAGACATTGTTGGCAAACCCCTTCTGAGCAAATTGTGACCCGTAAGTGGTTCTCTTGGGGATCTCCATAAGTCAGAGGTGACTTATGCCACACGACTGAGCCAGTGAGGTGAACTGGTTTGAGTGCTGTAATAGGACTATGGAAGATGTGGGCTTGAAACGCCATTCAGTCCTGGAAACCCAATGGATGGCCTTGGCCAAGTCATGCCCATTCCACCTCACAAGAAGACATTGTTGGCAAACCCCTTCTGAGCAAATTGTGATCCCATAAGTGGTTCTCTTGGGGATCTCCATAAGTCAGAGGTGACTTATGCCACATGACTGAGCCAGTGAGGTGAACTGGTTTGAGTGCTGTAATAGGACTATGGAAGATCTGGACTTTTGAAACGCCACTCAGTCTTGGAAACCCAATGGATAGCCTTGGGTAAGTCAATCAATGGATATCTATGCCCAAGTGGAGTTTCAAATCCAGATCTTCCATAGTTGAGTCCAATTTGTCCTAGTTCAACTGAGCCTTGGGCAAGTCATGTTGATGTTGGAGAATTCCCTCTGAACAAATCTCGACAAGAAAACCTCGTGAAAGGTTCTCCTTAAGGTCACCATACGCCAGAAGTGAGAGATGTGACAGTACTGTGTCAGTGAGGTGCTGGACTCTGGAAGACCTAGACTTGAAACTCCACTTGGAACTGGAAATCCCATGGATGGCCCTGGACAAGTCATGCTTGCTCCACCTCAGAAGGCAATGTCAGCAAATCTGGACCTATAATAGGTTCTCCTTAGGGTCACCATAAGTCAGAAATGACATGTGCTGGAGGACACAGCCAACGAGGTGTAGTGTTTTGTGTGTTGGACTAGGACTATGGAAGATCTGGACTTGAAGCCCCATTCAACCACGGAAATGCAACGGATGGCTTTCCATGCCTGAGTGAGTTTTCAAATCCAGATCTTCCACAGTCCTAATTCAACTGAGCCTTGTGCAAGCCATGCTCGCTCAGCCCCAGAAGAAGGCAATGTTAGCAAATCTCCAATGAGCAACGTTGACCCATGGTCGGTTCTCCTTAGGGCAGGCCTGCTCAACTTGCAGTCCTCCAGATGTTGTGCTCTTCAGCTCCCAGAATTCCTGGCCGTTGGTCAAGCTGGCTAGGGCTTCTGGGAGGTGGAGAGGTTCAGGTTGTCCAGGACTGTCTAAGGGTTTCCATGGCTGAGCGGACTTTCAAATCCAGATCTTCCACAGTCCTAAGCCAACTGAGCCTTGAACAAGTCATGCTCTCTCAGCCCAAGAAGACCATGTTGGACCATCCCCTCTGAACAAATCCTAGCAAGAAAGCCTTGTGTTAGGTTCTCCGTAGGTCTGAAATGCCTTGACGGCTCACAACACCAACGACGGCATTGAGCAATGGCTCCAACCCAGCCTACCCCACACACCCTAAACCACCTTTTTATGCAACTCATTAACAAAGTGCTTTCTGAGCAAGCAGATTCATCACGCCTGTCGTCGACAAGCAAATGCTTGCTTGCAGCAACGCCTCCAGACCGGTATTTAATGCGCTGCGCCCAGCAGTTGCCCCGGCCCGCCTGCGACGTCTGCCAAAGAAATGCACCTGACATCGTTTTTTGCGCTTCAGGAAAACTACATTAAAAAAAAACCACCCTGTTTGTGATTCTACTGCAAAACCTGGACCAGGTGAGCTCTGTTAATCTGTTCGTAATGCTCCAGCAAATACAGAGACAGAGCCAAAGACATTAGAGCCGCACAACTGCAAAGGAAAGGCCGACAACTCCTCTGGACGGGGATGCGCCGCGCTGCTAAGAATAAAACCAGCCTGACAGTCTGTCTTCCTGCCTCCAGCAGGCATTAGAAGGTCAAACGAACACGAGGCATTTAAGGAAGGAGAAGCCGGGGCTCCTTGCAAAACACACACACCGCTCTCTCTCTCACAATCTCTCTCTCTCTCTCTCTAATAAGGTCTACTCATTTGCTATTCCGGCCGCAGTCCTCCTCATTACGGAGCGCCTGCGACGGCTTCGCCCAAAGAGCACAAGGGACCCGGATCCGAGAAATCCACATTTTTAAACAGCTGGAACGAAGCCAGACAAGATGTCTTGGCGTAATTGTGCCCTCCCGTATTTCATCCGTAAACTGAGATTACGTTTTCGAAAACCAGCCTTGCCGAAGGGGTTCCTCTCCATAGATCTTCCCCGGGTGATTAAAAGGCGAACTGACAGCACTCCTTCCAAGCTTGTCCTCGATATAAGGAAGATGCAATTAATCACGGCGGGGAGATATATATATATATATACATATATACATATAGTGTGTGTGTGTATGACTTATAAACAAGACTAATATACATCAACCGCACAATGTTTTGTCTTTCCTTTCTTCAGTTGTCAGAGATGAGATTGATCTTTACAGTAGGAGGCAGTTGGGAAGAGGATGTCAACAGCATTCTTTGTGTTCTCTTTCACATGCCAGTTGAGTTGATGGACCCAAAATGTCTCCCAAATGTACGAAAAGGAAGGCCAAACAAGGGCAAATCAGAAAGGCGGGGACGCTCCATGTCCCAACGCCAAACCCATAGTTGATCTCACGACGCCACAGATATATGGTCCCTGGGTTTGGACACCCACCTTTGGTGGTTTTGCCCATATGGCACATGTAACATCCAATATACCTGCATTCAATCACATAAATGGGATTGTAGGACTAATAAATAATGTATTGTTGAATATAGAAGCTCCTGTCTAAGTCCATGTCCCTATTTGTGTGTATACACACTCATAAACACAGATAATGCATCTACACTGTAGAATGTTATAGAATCATGGGAGTGTTCAATATGTTGTCAAAGGCTTTCATGGTCGGAATCACTGGGTTGCTGTCAGATTTTCGGGGTGTATGGCCATGTTCTAGAAGCATTCTCTCCTAACGTTTCAGCTGCATCTATGGCAAGCATCCTCAGAGGTTGTGAGGTCTGTTGGAACTAGGAAAAATGGGTTTATGTATCTGTGGAATGTCCAGGGTGGGCTAATCAAGGTGACCAATGGCAACATTCACACCTACCTCCAACAGACAAGAGTTCTTTCTCCCACCCTGGACATCATTCCACAGATATAGAAACACCACTTGACTAGTCTCCAACAGACCTCACAATCTCTGAGGATGCCTGCCATAGATGCAGCTGTAACATCAGGAGATAATGCTTCTGGAAAATGGCCAGACAGCCCCAAAAAACTTACAGCAACCCATGGTAGTGTTTGTTTGAAACAGTTTTGCAGAAGCCTATCAACCGTTTGGCCTCTCTCTGAACACTGAGAAAACCAAAGTGTTCCTCTACTAGCAAAAGGCACCATCCAATCCCTCTGCAAGGGCAGAAATACAGCATAATGGTGTGACTTTTGACCATTTCCGCTTCCTGGGCAGCCACCTCTCCACAAAATCTGATGCCGCCTGAAATACAACACCGTCTGAGCTCTGTGAGAACAGCATTTTCCCAAACGAAAGCAGAAAGCTTTCAAGGATTGGGACATTCATAGGGAGCCTAAGGTGCTTGCTGACAAAACAACTCTCCTTCTAACTCTGTTGTTTGCCTGAGAAACATGGACCATCTATAAACATCACTCTTGACTTCTGGAGTGATTCCATCTGTGTTGCCTCAAAAACAAACCTGCCAATCTCTTGGGAAGAAGACAGTTGGACAAAGGTCAGTGTCTGGTAGAAGAAGCACTGAAGCCATGCTCCTCCACCAACCACTTCGCTGGAGCAAAGTGAAGTGGATGGTGTCTGAAAGCCCAAAGATCACCATTGTCTCCCAAAGCAGACTCTCAGCTCAAGAACAGAAACCAGAATGTGTGTGGACAGCAAAAGCAGTTGAAAGAGAACCTTCAAAATGTGGCATCAACACTGAGAGAGAACTGGGAAGCCCTGGCCCTCAAGAATCTAACTGGAGGTCAGATGCGACCAACAGAGCGGTGGATTTTGAGGAGGAATGAATGGAGAAACAGGCCAAGAGGAAGAAGGCACCTCATGCAAACCTTTCCATCTGGAAATGTTATGTCCTTATTGTGAAAGAAAGACCACAGAGAACCAGAATAGGTCTCCACAGTCCCTTATGGACTCACCACCAAGACTCTGCCCTTGGAAGTCCATCAGACTCATGGGCCACCACCAGGCATCATCTATGATGATGAGTTTGATAAGGTCTTTTTCCTTCTCTGGTGCTGCACCAAACAAGTACCATAATTCTATAGCACTGGGACATGGCCACCAAAATGTAGCCAAACAGTGAAGACGCACCTGAAGGAAGTTCCTCGTAACCACAGGACCCATATCTGCGGTTTCACATACAAGCAAACAGGGGAAAACCTATCTCTCAAGGAATCTCCTAGGTCCTCCAGCGAGATTCCATGGGATGCTTCCCCTGGAAATTACACTGGAGAACCTAGCAGATTCATAGAGAAGATGCCTCTCCATGAACGTCAAGGTCCTTCAACATAACTGGACAGAAGGGTGGGACTGACAGTTGAGTCATTTAGTGACATTTTGGTCATTTCCACAGTTTCAGGTAACCACTGGGAGCATTTCCCCTGCAGATAACAAGGTCCTTGTTGTGCCAAAACATATCTCTTTTGCAGGAGGGGAGGGAGAATAGAAGGCACATTTATGTAGGACGTAGATTTCCTTTGTAAACAATCAATTGTCTCCCCAATCATTACAAAAGTGGAAAATTCACATTATGGCTCCTTTGAGCAACCAATTCTCCCCTTGGAAGGAACGACAGATCCATGCTGAAGTGGCTCTTCTCCATCCTGTCTCCATCCCAAGATCTCTCTTGGCCATTATCTACACACACCACCACCATCTTTTCTATTTTCCCCAATGGAAAGATGGAGATGTGAGTAACACCAAAGTGCACCCCCCCCCCTTTATCCTTCCTTCCCTTGGAAAAGAATAGGACTGGAGTGTCCTCCACCTGAGTGCCCTCAACAGCCAGAAGCACCTCAAGACTCAACAGGGAGTTTGTACAAGTTTCATGTCAAAGTGAGGAGAATTAAACCAGAGGGTTTGGGTACCATTTCTTGGAGCACTAAGTACATTCGTAGAGAGGATGCTTCTCTGGGAAATTCAACAAGACTTCCAACACAACTGTTTTGTAGATGAGGACTGGAAGTCAGGTAATTCCATAGCGTTGGGTTCTGCCTGCACTTTGAAATTGTGAGAAATCAATTGAACTTTGAGAACTGGTGGGGAAAATGACACCAAAATCGTGGTCACCCCCAAAATGTTCTTTCACGTCTTACATAGAGATGGACGTTGTGTTTCTGGGTGTTTCCATGACTAAGGAAATGGGATTCTGGACCTTTCATGGTCAGACGCTAACTAACTAGGAGCCTAGTGCCTAGATCCAAGGAAGTCATGCTCCCCATGCTCTATTCTGCCTTGGTCAGACTACACCTGGAATCACACTGAGACCCATTCTGGGCACCACAAATGAAGGGAAATGTGGACTCTAAGCTGGAATACTGTGTCCAGATGAAGAGGGTGACTCAAAGGACCATGGGTCTGGAGAACAAGCTCTATTAGGACAGAGAGGCTTGAAGAGCTGGGCATTTTGAGCCTGCAGAAGAGAAGGAAGAGAGATGTGAGGGGAAGTCCTAGAGAGGAGAAAGCAGGCTTGTTTTCTGCTGCCCTGGAGACTAGGACACAATGGAGCCATGGCTTCAAGCTACAGGAAAGAAAGGAGATTCCACCTGAACATGAGGAAGAACTTAACTGCAAGAGGGAGCTGTTCAGCAGTGGAACTCTATGCCCTGGAGTGTGGTGGAGGCTTCTTCTTTGGAGGCTTTGAAGCAGAGGCTGGATGGCCATCTGTCGGGGGTACTTTGATGGATCTCTCTGCCCTGAAGTGTGGTGGAGACTCCTTCTTTGGAGGCTTTCAAGCAGAGGCTGGATGGCCATCTGTCGGGGGTGCTTTGATGGAACTCTCTGCCCTGGAGTGTGGTGGAGACTCCTTCTTTGGAGGCTTTGAAGCAGAGTCTGGATGGCCATCTGTCGGGGGTGCTTTGATAGAACTCTCTGCCCTGGGGTGTGGTGGAGACTCCTTTTTTGGAGGCTTTCAAGCAGAGGATGGACAGCCATTTGTCGGGGGTGCTTTGATGGAACTCTCTACCCTGGGGTGTAGTGGAGACTCCTTCTTTGGAGGCTTTGAAGCAGTGGCTTGGTGGCCATCTGTTGAGGGTGCTTTGATGGAACTCTTTGCCCTGGAGTGCGATGGAGACTACTTCTTTGGTGGCTTTCAAGCAGAGGCTGGATGGCCATCTGTCGGGGGTGCTTTGATGGAACTCTCTACCCTGGGATGTGGTGGAGACTCCTTCTTTGGAAGCTTTGAAGCAGAGGCTGGATGGCCATTTGTCGGGGGTGCTTTGATTGAACTCTCTACCCTGAGGTGTGGTGGAGACTCCTTCTTTGGAGGCTTTGAAGCAGAGGCTGGATGGCCATCTGTTAGGGGTGCTTGGAACTCGATTGTCCTGCTTCTTGGCAGAATGGGGTTGGACTGGATGTCCCATGAGGTCTCTTCCAACTCTAGTATTCTAGGATTCCATCATTCTAACTCTTGTAACAACGGGAAACCTTTCAATGCGTTCCTAACCCTCCAAGCCCAATGGGAGCCCCATCTTGAAGAAGGGCTGAATCCCAAGGGCTTGCAAGGCGTTCAACCTCGGAGGCGCATCTTTTATTCCGCATGAAAGCCAACCCACTGGAGATTGCCGGAGGACCCTTGGCTTCCCCTCAAACCTCCACCGGGAGAAGAAGCAGCAGCCGCAGCAGCAGCCAACGTTTAGCAGCGACTAACTCCGGGGGAGATTAATAGCACAAATATTCCGAAGGCGCTCCTCGCCCGGCCTTTTGCGCGAGGCTGCATTGCAAGCTCATTTACAAGACAGAAATGCAACAACAAGCAGTTTCTCACGCTTAATCCGATAACTCTGATGTATCTTTTGAGGCTGTTGACTCCGGCTCATATTTCTATTTTGGAAACAGGTCCCTTTCGAGCTTTGATGGCGGCACATTTCTTCCCGACGTGGCAAATGTCAGGGACCCGGGCGGCGAAAGGGGTCGACGCTCCCTTTCCCTTCCCTTAAATCACAACACAAGCATCTAGTCTCCGTTGAGGAGCAGCTGGGAAGGAGCCACGTCCAAAGCCAAGCCTGATTGCAAACCCGTCCAATTTTTTTTAAATATATATGTATCGCCTCTCAAAGCCAAGACTCCTGAAAAAATAGTTCCAAATTCAAAACAGTAAAATTTAAGAGGCAACTAACGAAGCAGCGGTATAAAATGATTAAAGCCTCTCCATAAAACTCCCAAAGCATGCTTGGTTTGCAACGTCCTGCAGTCCAAATGTGTCCATCCTCCTGAGCTGCATCTACACTGCAGGATTATTGCAGTTTGTCACAAAAGTCAACAATGACACTGAAATTCAACACTGCCTGAGCTCTGCGAGTGCAGCATTTTTCCGAATGAAGCAGAGAGTGTTTGAGGACTGGGGCATCCGTAGGGATACCAAGGGGCTTGTTTATAAAGCTATTGTCCTCCCAACCCTGCTATATGCCTGCGAAACGTGGACTGTCTACAGACGTCAACATTGAGACTGAAATACAACACTGCCTGAACTCTGCGAGTGCAGCATTTTTCCGAATGAAGCAGAGAGTGTTTGAGGACCAGGACATCTGTAGGGACACCAAGGTGCTTGTTTATAAAGCCATTGTCCTCCCAACCCTGCTAAATGCCTGCGAAACGTGGACTGTCTACAGATGTCACATGCAACTCCTGGAATGATTCCATCAGCGCTGCCTCCAGAAAATCCTGCCAATCTCTTGGGAAGATAGGCGAGGAAACATCAGCGTGTTAGAAGAAGCAAAGACCACCAGCATTGAAGCGATGGTCCTTCGCCATCAGCTCTGCTGGACCAGCCACGTTGTCCGGATGCCCAAAGATCACCATCTCCCAAAGCAGTTGCTGTATTCCAAATTCAAGAATGGAAAACGGAATGTTGGTGGGCCGGAAAATAAATTTAAAAACCTGCTCAAAGCCAACCTTAAAAACTCTGGCATAGACATGGAGAACTGGGAAGCCCTGGTCTTTGAGCACTCCAGCTGGAGGTCAGCTGTGACCAGCAGTGCTGCAGAATTCGAGGAGGCACGAGTGGAGGGCGAAAGAGAGAAACATGCCAAGAGGAAGGCGCGTCAAGCCAACCCCGACCGGGACTGCCTTCAGTCTGGAAACAGATGCCCTCACTGCGGGAGAACATGCAGATCAGGAATAGGGCTTCACAGTCACCTTCGGACCCACCGCCAGGACACTACACTTGAGAGGACCATCATCCTCGGACAACGAGGGATCACCTCAGTAAGTAAGTAAAGTAACTGCAGTTTGACACCACTTTAACTCCCATGGCTCAATGCTGGAGATTCCTGGGAGTTACAGTTCTGGTGAGACACAGTGTGCATCTACATTGGAGAATGAATGCAGCTTGATGCCACTTTGACTGCCATGGCTCCATGCCACGGAATCGTAGGATTTGTAGTTTGGTGAGGAACCAGCACTTTTTGGCAAAGACAATGTAAAACTACAACTCCCAAGATTGCATAGCATTGAATCATTGTGTCAAACTACATTTAGACCAGATGCACTCCTGGTCCAGACACTCTAGTCCACATCTCTGGAGATATACTTAGATATCCAAGCAATGCCTGATAATGGATACCTGTTCCATTCATTCCTTCGTTCCATCCATGGTCATTGATCTTGCTGCCCACTCTTTCTATCATATGACCCCAGACAATAATAAAACTGATTGGATGATGATTGATGAACAAGAGACGGAAGAGCCAAGCCATGGAAATGAAGATGAAGGGAATGAAGGAATTGAAGAATTGCTCCCAAGAGGCTCCATTTGCTGGATGAAAGCAATCAAAGACTCACAGGGTTACACAAGATGCAACTCAAAGCCCTGGTGTTGACCTACAAAGTCTCTATCTATCTACCTACCTACCTACCTACCTACCTACCTACCATGAAAGCATCATACTGCTTGAGCCCAGCCTATCCGAAAGACCTACGCCATATATTCATGTACAAGTCTAGATATTGTAGGCTGACGTATCCATGGGTCATATCAAAAGTCATAATTTTGACCCCAAAACCTGCTCTTGACTCATATCTGAGGTCACCTAATAACTATATATCTTCCTTTCGGAGTCCACTGAAGCTCCAAGATCTTCTGGAGATACTCCAGAAGATCTCCAGATCTGAGGTCACCTAATACCTATATATCTTCCTTTTGGAGTCCATTAGAGCTCCAAGATCTTCTGGAGATACTCCAGAAGATCTACAGATCTTCCTCAAGCTTGTGTGATGGGAACATATGAGACAGATTTCGAAAGTCCCTCCTTTTGGAGGCCCACAACAATCCAATAGTTCTTGCAACCCTACAACAATCCAATAGTTTTTTGTAATTATAGAATTAATACTATTCACAGATAGAAATTTTTGACCTCTGTGACTATTTTCTGGAGTGTTGTGTTTTTAATAATGGTGCACACAATATTGAAATTACGGGATAACACACTATTGGATTGTTGTAGGGTTTTTTGGGCTATATTGCCATGTTCTAGAGCAACTCCCAGAAATCCTAACAGCTGATAAACTAACTGGGATTTCTGGGAGTTGTAGGCCAAAAACATCTGGGGACCCCAGGTTGAGAACCACTGTTCTAGAGGCATTCTCTCCTGATGTTTCACCTGCATCTATGGCAAGCATCCTCAGAGGTAGTGAAGTCTGAGCAGACCTCACAACCTCTGAGGATGCTTGCCATAGATGCAGGCAAAACGTCAGGAGAGAATGTTTCTAGAACATGGCCATATAGCCCGGAAAAAACCTACAACAACTCAGTGATTCCGGCCATGAAAGCCTTCGACAATACATTAACACCCTATTACGTGGATATCGGCCCTTATGGTTCAGGGCAACGAGCAAGATGTGGCACCCAACCAGCACTTAACTCTGAAACAATTAAATCTGTGCATGTAATGCTAAGCAGCACACAATGTGCCAAACCACAAAGTGATGCAAAAGGATGGAGAATTACAGCCTTGGCCGAACCCCACTTACGCAGGTTTTGCTTTTATGCTGATCTCCGCTCTTAAGCTGAACTTTGGGAAGCCAAGGCCTTTTCATTCTGAATTCAAAACAGAGTCACGCTTCAGTTAAATCCGGGTTAAGGGGAAACTATTGAGGCATTCAGATCTATGCATCATCCAAGGTAAAGGGTGAGGAGATGCCATTCAAGATGATTCAACATTTTCTACCCTGATCTTATTATGGAAAGACCAGGAAATCCATGTCCAGTGGAACAACAGACTGGAACCAAACTTAGCACACAAACCCAACATGACAAACCCAACGAACTTAGCACATTGACCCAATTGACGTTAAATGCTGGTTGGGTTTGGGGGGAATTGATCTACAATGTTGGGAGTTGTAGTTCACCAACATTGAGGGTGCTGTGAACTCAATCAACGATGGACCTGGACCAAACTTGGCACACATTTCCAACATGCCCAACTTGAAAGACCATGAAATCCATCTATAGTGGAACAACAGATTGGGACCCAACTTAGCACACAAACCCAACATGACAAACCCAACGAACTTAGCACATTGACCCAACATGATGTTAAATGCTGGTTGAGTTTGGGGGAAACTGATCTACAATGTTGGGAGTTGTAGTTCACCAACATTCAGAGAACTCAATCAACGATGGGCCTGGACCAAACTTGGCGCACATTCCCAACATGCCCAACTTGAAAGACCATGAACAACAGATCGGGACCAAACTTAGCACACAAACCCAACATGACAAACCCAACAAACTTAGCACACTGACCCAACATGACATTAAATGCTGGTTGGGTTTGGGGGGAACAATGTTGGGAGTTGTAGTTCACCACCATTCAGAGAGTGCTGTGAACTCAATCAACGATGAACCTGGACCAAACTCGGCACGCATTCCCAACATGCCCAACTTTGACTACTGTTGTCTTTGGGGGGAATTGACCCACAATGTTGGGAGTTGTAGTACACCCACCTCCTTATGCATTTTCTAATTGGTGTCATATTATAAGAAGCATTAGTTCAACATATTGGTCTTATCCGTGCACACAAACACACACTCTTTTTTGCAAGGAGGACTCAATGCGTGAGTCAAGTGCCAGCTGAAAAACAAAGATGATTCAGAACGTGTCTGTTTGAGGCAACTTCCAATTGAGAGAGGCACATAATTATCACAACACGTGCCAGAGGAGGCAGAGACGTCTCCTTCTGTTCTCAATAACAACACACAAATAAGAAGCAAATACGGCATGGGGGTGGTCGAGGGTGGACTTGAATTCATGGATTCGGGATATCAAGGAACGAGACAGAGACCCAGATCTTCCTCCCTTCTTGGCTCAATCGATTGTACATCCAATTCAGACATCAATGGGATTTGACAGCAACGAGTCAAGAAGGGGTCTTCCTGGGGGGGGGGGGGGCATCATAATTCTTATTAACATGCAATGGAAATGAGGACAAATCCCGCTATTGCTCAAAACCCAAGATGGGAAGAAGATTTATATTCAACGCCTTGGGCATCAAGGTTGGGTCTGATGGCTTTGTTTGGTAAGGAGGACTAAAGGTGTGTCTACATGGTAGAATTAATGCAGATTGGCACCCCTTGTGACTGCTTCCTCTCCCTCTCTGATGGAATTTAAGCTATGTTTTCTGGATCTTAATCGCTTTCTTTAATGGCTTTATTGGTTTCAACAATGCAATTTTTCATATTTTGATGTTTGATTCGACTTTAATGTTTGCGTATTGTTTGGTGTTCTAAACTATATTGTGTATTGCTTTTACTGTTAGCTGCTTTGGGTCTCTTTCTGGGGAGAGAGATGGTGGGATAGTAATACTAATACTAATAACAATAATACTAATACTACTATTAATACTACTACTATTAATAAATTACTAATAATAATCAAATAATACTAATATAAATAATCGAATAATACTAATACTAAAATACTACTAAAATGCTAATAAATTACTAATAATCTACCATTAGTAGTAATAATACTAATAAGAAATTACTAATAATAATCTAATAATACTAATAATACTAATACTAATACTAATAATACTACTAACACTACTAATAATAAATTACTACTAATAATAATAATAAATTATTAATAATCTAATATACTAATATTACTACTAATGATAATAAATTACTAATAATAATCAAATAATACTAATACTAAAAACACTACTACTAATACTACTACTAATAAAAATTACTATTCATAACTGAATAATGCTAATACTAATAATCTAATAATACTAATACTAATAATACTACTAATACTACTAATAATAAATTACTAATAATAACAATAAATTATTAGTAATCTAATACTACTACTAAAGATAATAAATTACTACTAATAATCAAATAATACTAATAACATTACTAATACTACTACTAATAAAAATTACTATTAATAACTGAATAATACTAATACTAATAATCTAATGATACTAATACTAATAATACTAATAATAAATTATTAATAATAATAATTACTAATAATCTAATGATACTAATACTACTAATAATAAATTACTATTAATAATAATAATTATTAATAATCTAATAATACTAATACTACTAATACTAATACTACTAATAATAAATTAGTAATAATAATCAAATAATACTAATAATAATAAATTACTAATAATAATCTAAAATTACTACTAGTAGTAATAAAAATTAATACTAATAATTGAACAATCCTAATACTAATAATCTAGTAATACTATTACTACTAATAATAATAATACATCCTGGGGAGTGGTAATTTTACAAGGCCTTTAGATTTCTCTGCCGAAAGCTTTGAGCCACAGCAGCTAAAGGAGTATTAAACTGGATTAATTCTACAGTGTAGACACAGCCTAAGCTATACTGAGCAAGAAATTGGCTGCTTAGATAGAATGGTTTTACTGATGGCGTCGAATGGCATCTCCTTGACCTCCAAGCATGTTGCAGAACGCGTGCTTAAATCTGAACCTGGAGATCCTCAACTAGAGCAACCCATTGAGTCAATGTGATCATGTTGGCCATTGATTCAACAAGTCTATTGACAAACTAACAGGATTCAAGCCAAAAGCCTATTCTTCTTCACCCATTGACCTCACTGAATTGCTTTCCATGCTCTTGATCAATACATTTTTTAACCTAAAACTAATTTTTTGGAGTGCAATAATGATTGGCGATGAACCTCCAAATTTGGGCAGATCTTACATCCACCTTCCCTTTGGTTTCTTGCTCCCGTCGCAAGGTTTCAGGGCGGGCGGTAATCTCCCATCAAAATTCAATAAAGCCCATAAATAATGCACATAAAAAGCGCTGGCATACGATACCGGAATTAATATTTACCCTAATTATATAATTGCTTAACCCCAATTATCTCAACCGGCAACTTTCATTTCTGGAGCTCTCTCTTCCCCACTTTTGCAGATTTCCATCTTTTCAAAAAGGCCTTTCACCTCATTTGGCTTCTTTTTTGGTGTTGGAACGCAGGAGAAAAGAGGAATGAGTAGGAGGAGGAGGAGGAGGAGGAGGAGGAGGAGGAAGAAAACCTCTCCGAAACTGAACTGTTCCAATCATCAGCCATGTAAAAAGTTCCGTATCTCCTGCAAAGATCAGAATTAACCCAGATGGAAAGAATCCGTTGCCCCGAGATGATTTGGGAGCCACCAATACGAGCGCGAGACCCAAGTGGCATTTTTCATTAAACTCCTTTTCTCAATTTTGGGGGATGTTGGATGTTCACTTGATAGGAAACAAAGTGGGACGCTGTGGTGTCGTGAAAAGCTAATCAGGAGCACAACCTTCCCAGAGATAACGCAAATGCAATGGAGTCCTCCAAAGCAAAACAGAAAGAAGGGTATATATAGAGAGAGAGATTTTGAAGTCTCCATTGTTCAAATCAAGTATTTCAGAAGACATTTTCTTCCTTCCTTCTGTCCTTAAAAGGGAAACTAGATGGCCTTGTCAGTAGAGGGGTGTGTCAATCTGCTTTGTTTTCGTTCTGTTTTCCTTTCAAATTTCAGGTCACCCAACCCCATTCTGTTTTTGAGAAGATTCCAGGAGATTAATTTGGGATCCAAAGTTCTCTTTCCGTTTCAGGAAGAAACTTCCCCAAAACAGAACAAAAACAGAACAAAACCAAAACAAAAGCTGTACAAAAACAGAACAAAAACAGAACAGGAACAGAATGAAAACAGAACAAAACCAGAATGAAAACAGAACGAAACCAGAATGAAAACAGAACGAAACCATAACAAAAGCTGTATGAAAACAGAACGAGAACAGAACAGGAACAGAATGAAAACAGAACGAAAACAGAATGAAAACAGAACAAAAACAGAACAAGAACAGAATGAAAACAGAACGAAAACAGAACGAAAACAGAACGAAAACAGAACGAAAACAGAATGAAAGCTGTACGAAAACAGAACAAGAACAGAACAGGAACAGAATAGGAACAGAATGAAAACAGAACAAAAACAGAATGAAAACAGAACGAAAACAGAACAAAAGCTGTACGAAAACAGAACAAGAACAGGAACAGAATGAAAACAGAAAAAAACCAGAATTGATTCTGTGCCGTTTTGCACACCTCTTGAGTTGTCACACCAGAAACTCAAAACTGCGAAACCCAAAAGCCTGAAGCTGAAAAACCCAAACACTTTCCCAGCCCCCATAATCCAGGCTGCATCTCCTTTAAAAACCCATAAAAATACTGTAGTTTTGATTTGGACAGAAGAATACGTTATTCTTGTTATTGTTACGAATCAGAATAAATATGCAGAGACATCGGCTCGCATCGTCCACCCCGCAACTGCAACTGGAAGGCCAAATGCCTTCTTTATTTAGACAACCATTAAGGCCTATAACTCAAGCCCTTCGGAAAGATTGCACTTCCTTTTTATGTTTCAATTCGCGGCACGCTTCTGACACGACAGTTCATTTAATCGCTTGGTTTTAATTGTTCTTCATCATTTATAACTGATTGGTTTTTAGTTGTGTTTTGGTTGCAATTCATATAGCGAGCTGGAGGAAGAAAGGAAGCAGCGTGGATAAATAAATACAATCAGGGCACATCGAGCCACTCTGCACTCTGGTTTTGGCTTGATGTCCGAACCAAAAGGCGCTGCGTTGTGTTATCTGCCCCATAAGCAAACTCTTTCTGGCTCCCAGTTGCCCCACTATTTTGAACTGGTTGCTTCTCTCCTGGTGGCAGCCCATTTGCCAGCACATGGTGCCATTCTTGGCAGGATGCTTCCAGACACACAACCTTCCTTCCAACTGGACCAGAATAATCCCTGTTATGGAAGCCTAAGCATAACATACTTTTATCCACATTTGTCCTTCCAGGTTTGCATTTCCGATGACGTTTCCCACTTTGTGTGGAACTCTAAATGTCAGAGGATGCAATTAACCAAAGAAGGAGGTGCGTGAACATATGAGGAAGGCATCCATCGCTTGCAATACATATAGTGTTCAGAAGATTTCCCCTCACTTTCTGTCCCTGTGAGAACTGGATGTTGGAAAATGTGGCTTGTTGTGGGAACGAGAATTGGAGAGAAAACTTCATTGGAAACCCCTTTTCCCCCATGATAAATAATTCTTCCAGGAGTGGATTTCCTGAGGGATAGATTGCTCTCATTTCCTGTGGTCTCAGCCCCATTGTTCTTAACTATGAGTCGCTTGTAAGTAGGATGTTTGTAACTCAGGGATGGCCTGTATGTGGCATGAACATAGATTGGACTACTGTAATGCGCTCTACGTGGGGCTGCCCTTGAAAACAGCTCGGAAATTTCAATTGGTTCAATGGGCAGCAGCCAGGATGTTAACTGGGGCTCCTTACAGAGAGAGGTCAACCCTTCTGTTCAAGGAGCTCCACTGGCTGCCGTTTATTTTCCGAGCCCAATTTAAGGTGCAGGTGCTTACCTACAAAGCCCTGAACGGTTTGGGACCATCCTACCTGCGTGACCGCATCTCCGTTTATGAACCCACGCGCTCACTTCGTTCATCCGGAGAGGCCCTGCTCGTGATCCCGCCTGCGTCGCAGGCGCGTTTGGTGGGGACGCGAGACGGGGCCTTCTCTGTGGTGGCCCCCCGACTCTGGAACACCCTCCCCAAAGATCTTAGACAGGCCCCTACATTGGCAGTCTTTAGAAAGAACTTGAAGACCTGGCTGTTCCGATGTGCCTTCCCAGAATAGGAAATCTCCAATCAAGTCCCAGAAGCACTTTAGTAGAATTAAGAATTACCCCATAATCCTTACATACCACCTGTCACATCAGCACTTTTAATTCTGTACCCATTACTCTGGCCCGGCCCAGTTTTATTGTGTCTTGGTGTATTGTTTATTGCTCGTTGTTTAATTTTGCTTTAACTGTTTTAATTATTTTTTTAATTGTTTTAGGTGTTGTATTGTTATGTTGTTGTTTGAGGCCTTGGCCTTTGTAAGCCACATCGAGTCCTTCAGGAGATGCTAGCGGGGTACAAATAAAGTTAATAAATAATAATGATGATGATGATGATGATGATGATGATGATGAACATAAGGGAAAGGCATCCATCTCTTGCACCAGTGAGCATCAATTACCAACGCCATACCAATGGAGAATGCTACAGTTTTCCATCTGAAGCAGATGGAAGACAGTTTTCCATCTGAAGGGGACTTTTGGCTCAGCTGGGTTGCAGGGAAACCGAACCCTCCGGAAAACCGTTTCTTTCACAGGCCAGATTTGCTCAGAGCTGTGGTTCTCAACCTGTGGGTCCCAACGTGTTTTGACCTACAACTCCCAGCCAGTTTACCAGCTGTCAGGATTTCTGGGAGTTGAAGGCCAAAATACATGGTGGTATTTTGAGGTTGAGAACCACTGGCTCAGGGGAACTTTGGACTTTATTCTGACGGAGGAAATTAGCACTAACTTAGAATCAAAGGATTGAAGGACTGGACTCAACCGTAGGATCCCATGGAAAAACACACAGCTGAAGCACTTCCAAGAAAGGGCCACCCAACCTCTGTCCAAAGTCCTGGTTCCCATTCGATTCTTAAAGGGGTAATTTGAGACTGGGTTATGAATAGTGAGGTTTCTGCATTACTTATGGTTCTAGGGGTTGCATATCCATATAAATAAAAATGTAATGTTTGTTTGTGGGATTAACATAACTCAGAAACCACTCGACGAATTGACACTAAATTTGGACACAAGGCACCTAAAAGTCCAACGAGTGTTCATCACCCCTAAAAATACAAAAAAAAAACCCTCAGCAGAACGGACTTAAAACCCCCAAAATACACCATATATATACACACACAAACACACACACACTCATATACACATGCACATACATATATATATACCCAAGCACACACAAATATACACACACATACATCTACATACACACAGATATACATATACACATGCACACTCAAATATACACATGAACTCATACGTACACATATATAAACACAAATATGTATAGACAAGCACACACATATACATATGCACTTATAAACACAGAAATATATACACACATATATACACATCTACACACACATATATACACCAACACATACCCCCTCCCACACACCCATATGTATGTGTGTGTATGTATATATAAATACACACACACAAAATATATATATACAGACTGGGCCACAGCAATGCGTGGCAAGGGATAGCTAGTGTAGTATAGTATAGTATAGTATAGTATAGTATAGTACAGTGTGTGTGTGTATGGATGTGTGTGTATATATATATATATATGTGTGTGTGTGTGTGTGTGTATGTGTGTGTGTGTGTGTATATATATATATATATATATATATATATATATATATATATATATATATTTCAGCTGGTGCTAATGGGGATTAGCGGGAAAACCGCTCATAGTGAGGAATGAAAACATAGAGTGAACAAGAGAGCATGAGACCAGAAAAGAGAGGCTAATTTCACCCCAAAGACCCCATTCCTCCTCTCAAGTGTCTATTTAACATTACGAACTAGACAAACTATACAAAAACAACTTTTGTTCTGCATGTGAATGCAACAAGAAATCTTGGGAGGAGAAACAAAGCACAATGGTTATTTTCATAGGTCAGTCAATATATTTGTGTGTGTGTGTATCATCAGCTGCAAGAAAATAATCCTCAGGCAACTGGATGTTATTCTCACACCTTCTCACGAAAGACACTTGCAATGATGCTGGGCATTTCAGTGACCCTGAATGCAATACAGATGACTCAAGTCCATTCGCTCTTTCTATGTTCCTCTTTCATGGAGGAACATGCTCTTTGGAGGCTTCTTTTGTGAATAATGGCCTTGTAGGCTTGCTCAACGCGAATAATTAGGAGCTACTTTTGGAATAATAAGAATGAACTTGTCATGGCATCAAGATTTTAGGGAGGCTGAGGTGGGGCAGGGCCAGAAAAGGGTGGGAAAAGGGCTTCCCAAGGAGAGTTCCCCATCCTCCACGGCAACCCAATCTCAAGGAGATCTTGCCACCGACATTGAGGTGGGCTCTCTTTGCCTTCCAGTTTGAATCCAAAAACACCTTCTCCATGGCACCCAAAATGAGAAACCTAAATAAGGTGCTTGTATCAGTTCTCCATCTTCTCCAAGCGAAAAGGAACCAGCTCTGCAACCAATTCTGCAAACTGGGTTGTTGTAGGTTTTTTCGGGCTATATGGCCATGTTCTAGAGGCATTCTCTCCTGATGTTTTGCCTGCATCTATGGCAAGCATCCATAGATGCAGGCAAAACGTCAAGGAGAGAATGCCTCTAGAACATGGCCATATAGGCCGAAAAAACCTACAACAACCCAGTGATTCCAGCCATGAAAGCCTTCGACAATTCTGCAAACGTTCTAGACCTTGCAAGACGTTGGCCAACCCTTTTGATGATCCAAAGCAAAAGATTTGCTTCCCTAAAAAGTCACAAATGAGGTAGCAACACCCATCAACACTTCTGTTTTCATTGAACAGTGGAGGAAGCAGAAGGCAAAGCACAGGATTAGCCATGAGAAAGTCCCACAGATAGTTGGCAAAAAACAGAAGCAGCAAGACTCATTCCAGGAGAACATGATTCAAAGCCAAGACTCTACAGTGCGAGAAGGAACTCGTGAGCAAACCTTGCTTGATGAAGGACTTCTACTAAACCAGTGGTCCTCAACCTGGGGGTCGGGACCCCTGCGGGGGTCGTGAGAGGGTGTCAAAGGGGTTGCCAAAGACCATCAGGAAACACAGTATTTTCTGTTGGTCATTGGGATTCTGTGTGGGAAGTTCAGAATACTCTTTGATTGTAGGTGAACTATAAATGCCAACAGCTACAACTCCCAAATGTCAAGGTCTATTTTCTCCAAACTCCACCAGTGTTCACATTTGGGCATATTGAGTATTCGTGCCAAGTTTGGTCCAGATCCATCATTGCATGAATCCACAGCACTCCTCTGGATATAGGTGAACTACAACTCCCAAACTCAAGGTCAATGCCCACAAAACCCTTCCAGTGTTTTCTGTTGGTCATGGGAGTTCTGTGTGCCAAGTTTGGTTCAATTCCATCGCTGGTGGAGTTCAGAATGCGCTTTGATTATAGGTGAACTATAAATCCCAGTAATTACAATTCCCAAATTACAAAATCAATCCCCGCCCCGCCCCCAACCCCAGCGGCATTCACAATTGGGCATATTGGGTATTTGTGCTCAATTTAGTCCAGTGAATGAAAATCCACCTGCATATTGGATATTTACATGACGATTTATAACAGTAGTAAAATGACAGGTATCAAGTAGCAACAAAAACAATATTATGGTTGGGGGTCACCACAACGTAGGGAACGGCGTTAAGGGGTCACGGCATTCGCAAGGTTGAGAACCACTGTACTAAACGGAGATGAGGGACCACCAAGGAGTGTTTATTGCAGCAAGCATAATGATGCCTCAATTCCGCAATGGCGGACCCAAAACAGAACCACTGGATGTCCAGCTGCCTTTTCTGCACCACATCTGAAGCGAAGGCAGGCTTGCGAGTTGCCTCTCCAAGCACCAGAGGAACAACGGCAATTACAGGCGCCGAACAATGGATGTGGCTCTCCACTATTGTTTTATAAAGCAGAACATCAGGTTTAGAACGGAATAAAAATTCATCAACTGCGCTAAATGGCGGTTTTAAAGTGTATTTAGCATTTCCATAAAGGAAGGAATAAAAAAACACCCGACGCCCAAGCGTCTGCTTGCCTCGACTCATGTCAACACGACAAGAAGAGACAGCCGTTGGTCATATTGACCCCACTTGGTCCCACCTACACCATAACTTGGTGTTTTTAGGATGTTCTGCTTCTGAACAGGAGCTTCCCTTCAGAAGAAACATCTCCAACCTCTACAAATCCTACTATGAGGAGCATCAAAACCAACCAGCAAGCATCAGGAATGGTTGAAAGGGTCTCGGCCTTCATGTTCTATCAAGAGGTTCCCAAATGGGTTGTTGTAGGTTTTTTCAGGCTACATGGCCATGTTCTAGAAGCATTCTCTCCTGACGTTTCGCCTGCATCTATGGCAAACATCCTCAGAGGAAGTGAGGTCTGCTGGAACTAGAAAAATGGGTTTATATATCTGTGGAATGACCAGGGTGGGACAAAGGACTCTTGTCTGCTGGAGCTAGGTGTGAATGTTTCAACTGACCACCTTGATTAGCAGTTGATGGCCTGGCAGTGCCTGGAGCAATCTTTTGTTGAGAGAAATGCTGGACCACTCCAACAACCACCATGTCAGGCTACACAGAGAAGCCATTGAAATCCACAAGCATGTGGACAATTTCAACAGAAAAGAGGAAACCATGAAAATGAATAAAGTCTGGCTACCAGTATTAAAAAAAACCTCTAAAATTAGAACAGCAGAACAACAGAGAGGAAACAATCAGGGACAGCTAATCACCTCTCAACAAAAGATTGCCCCAGGCACTGCCAGGCCATCAAATGCTAATCAAGGTGGTCAGATGAAACATTCACACCTAGCTCCAACAGACAAGAGTCATTCCACAAATATATAAACCCACTTTCCTAGTTCCAACAGACCTGACTTCCTCTGAGGATGCTTGCCATAGATGCAGGCGAAACATCAGGAGAGAATGCCTCTAGAACATGGCCATATAGCCCAAAAAAACCTATAACAACCCAGTGATTCCGGCCATGAAAGCCTTCGACAGTACATTGAACAGGTTTCCAAATGACTTCTGAAATTCATCATTAAGTCCAGGAAATCAAAAGGGGAGAAGACCACATCCAGCAGAAGGACCCATTGCGGTTGGAGGTCCACGTCAAAGTAGACACCTGACAGTTGGCTTCACCTCACTTGACATTGACAGCCTGTGTCCCAAACAACTGACCAAGGATGAATCCAGGCTCACAAAATCCATATTCTCAATCCACAAGCATCACATCTTGGGTTGCAACCTGAACCCAGCTCTCTTAGAGGGACTGATTTACAAAGCCTTGAAATTATCACTTCCATTCCAAGTTTCAAAAGGGAAAAAAACAAAATAAAAGAGAAGCCTGCATTTTACGGAAATGGATACCGGAGCGCTCAAAATGCAAGATACGGCCCAAGAAACCTAAAGGCACTTTAGGGAGGTAAAATTATTGTGTTTCCACCGGCAAGAGTCAGCCCAAAACCCATCAACAAAGTGCACGCAGTCTATGCATAACACGGAGGAAATTGCTAGGTAAGTCATTCCCGATGCACACAAACAGAACGGTAATAGCATTTAAATAGGCAGCCTTTGATGCAGAGTGAAGCGGACCGCCCGGTCCCAAGCAAAGGGCGTTTTATTCGCTCTGACCAGGCGCACGCTCGGGGCAAGAGGACGGCCCACATCGCCCACGGAGCCCTGTCATTTGGGAGGGAGGCAGAGACCGCGCTGACCCCACGGAAAGGGGTCCGCGGCCCCGTCCTGCCCAGAGGGACCCAAGCCAGCAAGTGAAATGACACTCTGGTGTTGGCGTCTCCAAGCTGCAAAGCCAACTGCAAAGGCTATGGATGATCAATGAAAACCATTTGTGAGGGCCCTCACTCCCAGGGCATGCACAGGTGCCTCTTTCTGCAAGCAGACATCTCACCAGTTGCATCCAAAGGGCATGAGATTCCTCCACACAATCACAATCTCAGTCCCAAACGTGCCATCACTCTAAGGTGAAAGGATGGACTGGGGCTATTGTTGGACATTCAACTACTGCTGGAATCTGCACAGATGCCATTTTCTGCAGGTAAACATCTCACCAGTTGCATCCACCACCATAAGTGAAGAAAGAGGCCCAAGGGCATGAGCTTCCTCCACACAATCGCAATCTCAGTCACAAACATGCAATCACACTAAGGTGAAAGGATGGACTGGGGCTACTGCTAAACATTCAACTATTGCTGAAAACTGCACAGATGCCACTTTCTGCAGGTAGACATCTCAACAGTTTCATCCACCACCATAAGTTAGGAAACAGGCACAAGGGCATGAGCTTCCTCCACACAATCACAATCTCAGTCCCAAACGTGCAATCACACAAAGGTGAAAGGATGAACTGGGGCTACTGCTAAATATTCAACTATTGCTGAAAACTGCACAGATGCCACTTTCTGCAGGTAGACATCTCACCAATTGCATCCACCACCGTAATTTAGGAAACCAGGCCCAAGGACATCAGCTTGCTCCACACAATCACAATCTCAAACTTGCATACATGTAAAGGAGAAACAATGAAATGGGGCTACTGCTGAACATTCAACTCTTGCTGAAATCAACACACTCACTTTCTGCAGGTAGACATCTCACCAATTGCATCCACCACCATAAGTGAGGAAATAGGCCCAAGGGCATGAGCTTCCTCCACAAAATCCCAATCTCAGTCCCAAACTTGCAAACTATTGCTGGACATTCAACTATTGCTGGAATCTACACAGATGCCACTTTCTGCAAGTAGACATTTCACCAGTTTCATCCACCACCGTAAGTTAGGAAAGCAGGCCCAAGGGCATGAGCTTCGTCCACACAATCCCAATCTCAGTCCCAAATGTGCCATCACCCAAAGGAGAAAGGATGGACTGGGGCTATTGCTGAACATTCAACTATTGCTGGAATCTGCCCAGATGCCACTTTCTGCAGGTAAACATCTCACCAGTTGCCTCTACCACCATAAGTGAGGGAACAGGCACAAGGGCATGAGCTTCCTCCACACAATCCCAATCTCAGTCCCAAACTTGCAAACTATTGTGGAACATTCAACTATTGCTGAAATTTGTACGGTAGACATCTCATCAGTTGCATCCACCACCATAAGTGAAGAAACAGATACAAAGGGCATGAATTTTCTCCACGCAATCCCAATTCCAGTCCCAAATGTGCAATCACCCAAAGGAGAAAGGATGGAGTGGGGCTATTGCTGAACATTCAACGATTGCTGAAATCTGCACAGATGCCACTTCCTGCAAGTAGACATCTCACCAGTTGCATCCACCATTGTACATGAGGAAACAGGTCCAAGGGCTTCCTCCACGCAATCCTAATTTCAGCCCCAAACGTGCAATCACCCAAAGGAGAAAGGATGGAGTGGGGCTATTGCTGAACATCCAACTATTGCTGAAATCTGCCCAGTAGACATCTCACCAGTTGCATCCACCACCATAAGTGAAGAAATTGGTACAAAGGGCATCAATTTCCTCCATGCAATCCAAATCTCAGTTTCAACAATGCAGTCACCCAAAGGAGAAAGGATGGAGTGGGGCTATTGCTGAATATTCAACTACTGCCGAAATCTGCAAAGATTACACTTTCTGCAAGTAGACATCTCACCAGTTGCATCCATCACCACAAGTGAGGAAACAGGCCCAAGGGCATGAGCTTTCTTCACACAATCTCAATCTGATTTCCAAACGTGCAATCACGCAAAGGAGAAAGGATGGAGTGAGGCTATTGCTGAAGACTTACTGAGGGACCATCCTGAAACAGAAGACCATGAACTTTGAAAATGAATCTGCCTAGAAGAAAGATACAGATGCACATTACAAGCTATCTGCGAGTGCCATCCCATTGCATGCACAGATAACCACTTTCTGCAAGCAGACATCTCAACATTTGCATCCACCACCATAAATGAGGAAACAGGCCCAAGGGTATGAGCTTCCTCCACCCAATCCATTCTCAGTCCCAACCTTGAAATCACCTAGAGCAGAAAGGATGGAGTGGGGCTACTGCTGAATATTCAACTACGGTATTGACGAAATCTTCCTGATGGAGGAGTCCAGAACAGAAGACATGCACTTTGAAAACCAATTTGCCTAGAAAGAAAGCTACAGGCACTCAATACAAACTGAGAAAGCCATCCAAATGCATGCACAAATAGAAATTTCAGAAAAGACATCTCAAAGTTGTATCTGCCACCATAAGTGAAGAAGCAGGTCCAAGGGCATGAGGTTCTTCCATGCAATCCCAATCTTGCAACCACCTACAGCAGAAAGTGGACTATGCACTAAACACTGACACAACAAACATGGAGGCCTTAAAGTAAGGAGCAGAAGGCCAGGAACTCTGAAAACTTCCCGTCAGGGATTGGAATCAGTCTGGCTTGGAAGAGAAGCAGTCCATTGCTTTCACCTAATACTGTGTGATACAGCCTTCAAGCTTCATTATTTATTTATTTATTTATTTACTTTGCTTATATACCGCTGTATCTCAAGCCCGAAGGCGACTCACAGCGGGTCACAAACAGTAGAAACAGTAGAAACAGCAGTGGTTCCATACAACATATAACAATTGACTTAACACATTATCCATAAATTACCAATAAGCAATTACAATGCAAAATTATTACAAAAAACAACCGTACCCAATCTTCTCATCATCCAAGCGTAGTCCAGGTTCGTCGTCCATTGTTCCATTCCTATGTTCCATTACCAGATTGCACTAAATTACTCAAACGCCTGCACAAACATCCAGGTCTTCTCCTTTTTGCGGAATACCATTAGAGATGGTGCTAGTCTAATGTCCGTAGGAAGGGCGTTCCACAGCCAAGGAGCCACCACCGAGAAGGCCCTATCTCTCGTCCCCGCCAGACGTGCTTGAGAAGCAGGCGGGATCGAGAGCAGGGTCTCCCTGGAAGATCTAACAGTCCTGGTGGGTTCATTAGGCAGAGATGCGGTCAGATAGGTAACTTGGGCCGGAACCGTTTAGGGCTTTAAAGGCCAACGCCAGCACTTTGAATTGAGCCCGGTAGCAGATCGGTAGCCAGTGGAGTTGGCGCAACAGGGGGGTTGTATGCTCCCTGCGCTCCGCTCCTGTTAAAATCATGGCTGCCGAGCGTTGGACTAGTTGGAGCTTCCGAGCTGTCTTCAAAGGCAACCCCACGTAGAGAGCGTTGCAGTAGTCTAAACGGGATGTAACCAGAGCGTGGACTACCGTGGCCAAGTCAGACTTCCCAAGGTACGGGCGCAGCTGGCGCACAAGCTTTAGTGTTAGGGCGTTGTTTAGTTCAGGAGGGCCAGAGGTGGCACAAAACATTTGGCTGCCAGCTGCGAACCTGCGTCTTCAGGGGGAGTGGGAACCCCGTCAAGCACAGGCTGTAACCCTATGCCCTGTGGCCTTGCGACTGACCAGGAGGACCTCTGTCTTGTCTGGATTCAATTTCAATTTGTTCGCCCTCATCCAGACCGTCACAGCGGCCAAGAACCGGTTCAGGACCTGGACAGCCTCCTTAGTAGCAGGTGGAAAGGAGTGACAGAGTTGGACATCATCCGCGTACAGATGACACCGTACCCCGAAACTCCGGATGATCTCCCCCAGCGGCTTCATGTAGATGTTAAACAACATGGGAGACAATATTGAGCCCTGAGGAACCCCACAAGACATGGTTGTGGGGTTGAACAGGTGTCCCCCAACAACACCTTCTGAGATCGACCCTCCAGGAATGACCGGAGCCACTGCAAAACAGTACCTCCAAGACCCATCCCCGCGAGGCGTCCCAGAAGGATACCGTGGTCGACGGTATCAAAGGCCGCTGAGAGGTCCAGCAGCACCAACAGGGACACACTCCCCCTGTCGAGCTCCCGGCGCAGATCATCCACTAAGGCGACCAAGGCTGTCTCGGTACCATGTCCCGGCCTAAAGCCAGACTGTGCCGGATCCAGATAATCCGTGTCTACCAAGAATACCTGGAGTTGTGAGGCCACCACACGTTCCAAGACTTTGCCCAAGAAGGGGAGATTGGAAACTGGCCGATAGTTGTCGAATTTAGTGGGGTCCAGTGATGGTTTCTTCAACAGCGGTTTTATTATAGCTTGTTTTAAGCTCGCTGGAATCTTGCCTTCTCGAAGGGAAGCATTAACCACCACCTTAACCCACTCAGCCAATCCCCCTCTGGCCTCCTTTAGAAGCCAGGATGGGCAGGGGTCCAGGATGCATGTGGTTGGCCTCATTCCTCCAAGTATCTTGTCCACATCCTCGGGTTTCACCAATTGAAATGAATCCATCAAAACTGGACAAGCACAGTAAAGAGCAAATACAGTGGTTGAACAAATCCAAGCATTGAGATACTTAAATGGTGCACTTCTCATTGACCAAAGAAGCAAGAGGTGAAAACACCCAAAGAGATTGGCATTTTCCACTGGATAAATGGAAGTAAAGTTGGAGAAGACCCTAAGGAGCATCCAAGTCCAACCCCATTCTGCCACCCAACAATACACAACATTCAACTGAATGCTCCATCATTAAAGGTAAAGGTAGTCCCCTGACATTAAGTCCAGTCATGTCTGACTCTGGGGTGTGGTGCTCATCTCCATTTCTAAGCCGAAGAGCCGGCGTTGTCCGTAGACACCTCCAAGGTCATGTGGCCGGCATGACTGCATGGAGCGCCGTTACCTTCCTGCCGGAGCGATACCTATTGATCTACTCACATTTCCATGTTTTCAAACTGCTAGGTTGGCAGAAGCTAGGGCTGACAGCGGAAGCTCACGCCGCTCCCCGGAAGCGAACCTGCGACCTTTCGATCAACAAGCTCAGCAGCTCAGTGCTTTAGCCCACTGTGCCACCGGGGGCTCCATCATTACGTCTGTTAATTTTTTTGATTATAAACACAGGTAAAATAATGTCATAATCAGTCACCATTTCAAATTATATACAGAATGTTGTTCTCTTAATCACGCTCACCCGGTATGGTATGGTATGGTATGGTATGGTGTGGTGTGGTGTGGTGTGGTGTGGTGTGGTGTGGTGTGGTGTGGTGTGGTGTGGTGTGGTGTGGTGTGGTGTGGTGTGGTGTGGTGTGGTGTGGTGTGGTGTGGTATGGTATGGTATGGTATGGTATGGTATGGTATGGTATGGTATGGTATGGTATGGTATGGTATGGTATGGTATGGTATGGTATGGTGGTAGAGAAAATCCAGGCATACTGATATTTAAGGTGTGCAACTACCAATGACTAATGAAGCAGCTGACATAAGAAGAGAAAATTCCCCCAAAACTCACTATTTCGATGAGGAAACAGAATCACAGAGTTGGAGAAGACCTCAAGCATCATCCAAATCCAACACATGCAGAAATACACAAAGTGCAACTGCAGACTGTATGGACATTAACTTCCACCCGTAATGTGTGAGCAAAGAAAGATTCCCCATGTTCTCCATCACTGCTGCCAATGCATCCACCATTCATTATCTTCTAACCACCACCGAAGGTCAAGGAAACATCTACCCATGTTCCCCAACATTACTGCCAATACCTCCACCATTCATTGCTTTCTAACCATCATCCATGATCAAGGAAACATCTCCCCCAATTCCCCAACATTGCTGCCAATGCCTCTGCCACTCATTATCTTCTACCTATCACTTGGGGTCAAGGAAACATCTCCCTATGTTCTCCAAAATTGCTGACAATACATCCGCCATTCATTATCTTCTAACCACCACCAATGGTCAAGGAAACATCTACCTCTGTAATTCATTGCCTTCTAGCCACCACTCTTGGTCAAGGAAACATATCTCCATGTTCTCCAACATTGGTATCAATGACTCTGCCATTCATTACCTTCCACCCATCATGTATGGTCACGGAAACATCTCACCATGCTCTCCAACATTGCTGTTAATGCCTCTGCTACCCATCACTTGGGGTCAAGGAAACATCTTCCTATGTTCTCCAACATTGCTGACAATACATCCGCCATTCATTATCTTCTAACCACCACCAATGGTCAAGGAAACATCTACCTCTGTAATTCATTACCTTGTAGCCACCACCCTTGGTCAAGGAAACATATCTCCATGTTCTCCAAAATTGCTACTAATGACTCTGCCATTTATTACCTTCCACCCATCATGTATGGTCAAGGAAACATCTCCCCACGTTCTCCAGCACTGCTGCCAATGCCTCTGCTACTCATCGCTTGAGGTCAAGGAAACATCTCCCATGTTCTCCAGCACCGCTGTAACATGTCTGGCACCTCTGAAGCGATGTCCCACATACATTGTCAGGAACCCATCGCAAGAGAGGGATCCTTGCGCAGCCCCACCTTGTCAGAGATTCCTTTCCGAATCAGGCATCAACGCAGCGTTTCCACGCACCGTTAACCAGCAGCTGCGTTCCACCCCAGTGGTGGCCGTGTTTCCGTACCACTTGGAAATGTCTCCTCTTCCGGCCTCGGAGGAGCATTGTGAAGCTTAATTAACTGTAAAGCAGAGTGATCTTCAGATGAAAGGTGCCATAGAAATGCATAGATTAAAGTTACCAGCTTATTTTAAACCAAGTCTTAACATTACCTATCCCCATTACAATTACCCATGCTTGAATCGTTTTTTGTGCAGCAATTACTCCATGCTCCAAAGCACTCTCCTGATTATCTGTACTATTTTAGGAGCCTACCTATCGGAAAAGGCTCTTCTTCCCTTTTGCACAACTTGGGCTGGAAATCTGCTAAGGCAACAACAACGACTCCGGGATCTGAGCAAAAATGGCAAACATCTAGATACCTGGTTGCTGGCATGCCTGGTCGTCAGCCACGACCGAATGGGGAAAGCAAGTCCTCTTTGATAGAAAACACACACCAGGAAAGACCTGATACGAAGCCTTTGAAGCCCTTTCCTGTGTAACACAAACGGTGGGTCACAACCACCACCAACTGTGGCGACCACAGTGACGAGTCTCCAACAATGAAGGAGAAGCACAGAAGGCCACTTCTGGGTCACAGAGGAGAACCTCAAAGGGCAGAACATTTCGTATAATGGCCTCCTTAATGAAATATTTAAGCAGCGTTGGGGAGGGGTCACAGGAAAGCACAAAAGGGAGTTGTTGGGCAGAGGAAGGGGTCAGGAAACAGGATTTGCCAGCGCACAGCATTGCTTTGGACTCAGCTCAAGAGGGATCAGTCTCCCACCCGGCAACAGTTGTCTCTCTGGTGCAAAAACTCTCCTGCCGCACCATTTAAGCCCTTTGTTTCTGCCTTCCTGAAGGCACCATTAGACCCCAATATTGATGCACAACAGACTGGATTGTGTACATTGTCGGATGAAAAGGGAGCAGTGGTGCTTGTTGGTGTTATCGGCCAGGTTTCATGCTTCGTGCAGACACATCATAGCGTTTCGGTGCGACTTTTGTCGCGAGGCAAAAAGGTATGGCGGGAAGAACAAGCAAGGCGTTGTGCATTCATGTCTACACAAGGAAAGCACCTTTATTTTAGGCCCGTTCCTCAATATCTTTGGGTCTGAAACTTAAAAGGGAGCACGATCATGAACACCGCAGACCCACAAAAGCAGGCACTGCTTCATAACCGAATGCAAGAACATCTACCTCCGCAATTCATTACCTTCTAGCCACCACCCTTGGTCAAGGAAACATATCTCCATGTTCTCCAAAATGTTCAAAGGCAACCAAGGTGGCAACACCATGCACCTCTGTTTTGCTTTATCAGATTTCTCTGCATCCAAACACAACTCACGAAGAGGAAGGGGAGCATCGAGACCACAAACCCGTCCAAGCCACAATCACCGGCTGACGGGAAGGAGGGGGAGTTCGAGTCCTTTAAAATCCACCAAGACAGGAACATCATTCCTCCGGCGTCTGAACATATTGAACGCCTGGCGCCGAACGCTGACAAGTGAAGCGATAGTCTGGGCTTCACCGCCTTCTGATCCAAAGACCAACACAGGCAGATACCTCAAAACTAAACGAAAGGCCTGAAACACAAGGCCCTCAAATTGCCTTCCAAAGTACTATTCGGTTTGGGGGGGACATGCCGTCGTGACCGCATTCATCCCGCGCAACCATCGCCTCGGCTCTGGAGAGCATCATGTACCAACGGGAGGGTTCACTGAGCCGGTCTAATGAGCCACATAGTATTTTTGTCTCTTTGTCCACCCACCCATTCCCTCCCTCCCCAAAGCCCTTTCCTTTTCCAAACCAAGGGCCCCCCGCTCGGCCGAAGTTGATAAAGCGAATGCACGACATCCATATGAATGCCGGCCTTTGTTCCGGAGAGCGAGAGAGAGCTGCCTGGCCTTTTCTATTCCCCTCCGTTTCTCCTCCGACGAGAGGAAACTGAAAGGGTCTCCTCAATGGCCCTCTTGTGTTAGTCCCATCGTGCAAGAGAGATGCGCTCCTCACACCGAGGGAGTAAATGAGGCCTTGTAACGAGTGCGGGGACACACTAGAAATATCAAGTGGTGTTAATGAGGGGCGATGGATCGCGGCCCAACAACACGGGGAAGACGAGCCGCTCCGAACCAGTGAGGAAACGCAACGTGCAAGACACGGCATTTCGGCACAGCGCACCACTCTCGTTCGACTCATAAAACAAAAGGAAGGGACACTCTACCCTTGCAGGAATGGATCCCATTACTGACTTTCCCTTCCCTTTTTCCCCAGTTCCAAACAGGAGAGGGAACGGCACTTTTTGCAACCATCCGGGACGAGAGCGTGCTTCTCCTGCATCCGGGATTTTTTGCATCCAGGACAAGAGCGCGCTTCTCCTGCAACCTGATTGCATCCGGGACTTTTTGCATCCGGGAGAAGAGCATGCTTCTCCTGCAACCTGTTTGCATCTGGGATTTTTTGCATCCGGGACAAGAGCATGCTTCTCCTGCAACCTGATTGTATCCGGGACTTTTTGCATTCAGGACAAGAGCATGCTTCTCCTGCAACCTGTTTGCATCCGGGACTTTTTGAATCCAAGACAAGAGCATGCTTCTCCTGCAACCTGTTTGCATCCGGGACATTTTGAATCCAAGACAAGAGCATGCTTCTCCTGCAACCTGTTTGCATCTGGGACATTTTGCATCCGGGACAAGAGCACGCTTCTCCTGCAACCTGTTGCCCCCAAATCCGATTTCTGCAAAACCCAAGCCAAATGCTCAAGAGATGCCTCAAGAGCCGGGACACCTCTCCGCAAACACCGGCCACATCCAAAACAATCCAAAACATGACAAGAGACTGAAAGGACTTCCACGGAGGAAGGAAGGAAGAGAGGAAAGGAGGAAGTGCCCCACAAAGTGAGAAAATAGCCAGCAAACATTTGGATGCGCTTCTGCATCAACTCGTACAGTACGCCGGTTCCCGTTTTCCAAAATGTGTGTGTGTGTGTGTATATATATATATTTCAAAGCCAGCAGCTGCAGAAACAGAAAAGAAGAGCTACACACACACACACACGCACACACACACACGCCGAGGGCTGTTCGGTTCGAAAGCAGTGTCAGATATGTAAGAGAACGAAGCTGCTTCCATGGTAACCGGCAAACGAGTTTCTCCAACATGGATCTCTCTCTCTCTCTCTCTTTCTCGTAGTATCCGCTACTCGTTCCTCCTTTGCAAAGGAAACACGTCCTCCTCCACCGAGAAGGAAGCAAACCCTCCTGTTTGTGTATTAATTGTTATTATTAGTAAGGGGTAAACACATAAACACAAAAGGGAGGGCTAACACAAAAGGGTTGCGCTTCCGAGCGGTCTGTCAACAAGGTGACTTTGGAGATTGCGTTACACAGGAAGCAGCTTCCCGGGTATCGTTTTGTGATTTCTGGAGCCCACAACTCCGTTCGCGCCGGAGGCCAAGACCTACACCACAACACGATGCTCCCCTTGCATTTATAAGCTTCCAAACTCGTACGTTTCCAAGACCGCAACTCCACTCGTCAAGATCGGGGCCATTTTTGCAAGAGGCAGCTCCGGTTTGCATTGAATCGAAAGGCCAAAGTACCCACCAAAGGTCTGAACTCAAGGCTCAAAGGAGAATAATGCGTACTATTCAATGACACAGTTGCATGCATTGCAAGAGAGGGATCTCAACCACCACTGGCCCACTTGTTGCTGTTGTAGACCCACATTCACATCCACTCTGGGGTTGCAAGAAAAGACCCCCTGACTTGAAAATCCTCCCCGAGCAGAAGAAGAAGAAGGCGAAGCAGCCCTTGCTTTCCGTCCCCCGCTCCCCTTTTGTTCGGGAAAGCAAACACTGCCCTCTTCTTTCCCAACCTCGCCAGCGCCGACTCCGTGCCAGAGAACGAGAGAAGAACGAGCAGGCTTCCAGCAGGGACATTTGGGGACGGAAAGGGGGGAGACAGAGAGAGAGAGAGCACCGCTCATGCACCCCCGGACAAGGTTTTGCCGAACCACAATATTAGAAGGCTGCCTTCAGGTCCATACGTTCTGTCTCCTTCTCTATACAGGCAACGGAAAGGGATGTTTTGTGTGCACAACGACAACATCTTGCCAAGGTTCAGCGGCAGGAGAATCAGTGCGGAATGGACCCCCAGGATGCTTTAAGACCCATGCCCAGATATATATATATATATACACACACACACACACACACACACACACATACATAAATACAGGAGTGTGTGCATACACACACACACATGCATATGCACACACACACGTGAGAAAGAGTGTGTGAGCATGCATATATATATATATATATATATATATACACACACACACACATATACACACACATACATACATATATATATGTACATGGATCTAAAAACAGCATGGGTGTTCATTCCACAATGATATACACATGCATATATATATTTTCACACACACACACACATATGCACACAGACATATGCACACACACACGTGAGAGACAGTGTGTGAATATATATATACATATATATATATATATATATACACACACACACACACTCATACATACATACATATATATATATGGACATGGGTCTAAAAGCACACAATGATAGCCACATGCATATATATTTTCACACACACACACACACATATGCTTACACATACATACATATAGATATACATATCTTTGCTTCTCTGTCAAAGGTTTGTAGGAACTAATAGGACTGTGAATCCCAAACGGATACGTATACATACACATATATATCCACATATACACATTATATATATATATATTCACACACATTATACATAAATGTATGTGTGTGTGTGTATATATATATACACACACACATATACATATATATGTGTGTTCATTATATACATATAATATATATGTCTGTTCACACACACAAACATTATACATACACTTACGTGTGTGTGTCTATATATATGCATATATACATATGCACACACACACACACACACACACACACACATATATATATGTATGTAAGTATGAATGTATGTCTGTTTCTCTGCAGGTTTGGAGGAACCAAGAGGACCGTGAATCTCAAATGCATACATATGTGTGTGTGTACATAATAAAACAATAATATAATAAATCTTTATTTATATATATATCCCACTTTTCTCTCCCAAAGAAAGACAGATAGATCAATAGACAGATAGATCTCTGCAGGGAAGGTTTGCAGGGACCAAGAGGGCTGCGAATCCCAAACGCAGAATGGTATGCAAAGACGTTCAAGAGGGGGAAGGGGTTTCTGTGCACAGAGAAGCCCCCCAACATTCCCCAAAATCTCACCCCGGTTTTGGAAAGGAAAGAGGCGGATGGGCAAAGGGAAGAAGAAGGGTCTCTTGCCTGCAAAACAACAAGCCGGGGAGAGAGAGAAGCGGGAGGGAAGAGGTGGTGGGAGAGAAGAGAAGAGAAGAGAAAGGGGGGGGGGTCCTCCTTGTTCGGCTCCTTCTTTGCTGGGGCAAGTTCAGGTTTCAAAGCAGAAGGGGCCGCCAATGGGGGGAGGGGGTGGCACTGAACGGAGGCCCCAAACAAAAAAGGGGGTGAGAGCATCCTGAGATGGAAGGAATGAGTGTGCAAGGAAGGAAAGAAGGAAGGAAGGAAGGAAGGAAGGAAGGAAGGAAGGAAGGAAGGAAGGAAGGAAGGAAGGAAGGAAAGGAGCCCCACAAAGGGAGAGAAGGGAGAGGGCACTGCAGTCTTCGCAGCAGGGAAAGAAGAAAGGAAGGAAGGAGAAAGGAAGCAGAAGGAGGACGCATTTTCCTCTGTACGGATGGGGACAGCAAAACGAAGGAAAGAAGGAAGGAAGGAAGGGGAAAGGAAGCAGAAGGAGGAAGGAGGGAGCAATCTCCTCTGCATGGATGGGGACAGCAAAAGGAAGGAAGGAAGGAAATGAAGAAAAAGGAGGAAGGAAGGAAGGAAGGAAGGAAGGAAGGAAGGAAGGAAGGAAGGAAGGAAGGAAGGAAGGAAGGAGAAAGAGAAAGGAAAGACAAAAGGGCTAAATTACCCATAGAATGGAAAGGCTAATTTGAATTTGACCCCTAACTTATAACACATGGAATCTTGAAACAGAAGGAAGGAAGAAAAGGAAGGAAGGAAAGGGAGGGGGAAAGGGGAAGGAAGGGAAGGAAGGAAGGAAGGAGGAAGGAAAGGAAGGAAGGAAGGAAGGAGGAAGGCAGAAGGAAGGAAGGCAGGAAGGAAGGAAGGAAGGAAGGCAGGAAGGAAGGAAGGAAGGCAGGAAGGAAGGAAGGAAGGAAGGAAGGAAGGGAAGGAAGGAAGGAAGGAAGGAAGGAAGGAAAGAGGAAGGAAGCAAAAGGAGGGAGGGAAGGAGAAAAGAAGGAAGGAAGGAAGGAAGGAAGAAGGAAGGAAGCAAAAGGAGAGAAGGAGAAGGAAGGAAGGAAGGAGGAAGGAAGGAAGCAAAAGGAGGTGGAAAGGAAGAAGGAAGGGAAGAAAGGAAGAAGGAAGAAGGAAGGAAAAAGGAAGGAAAGGGAGGGAAGGAGAAAAGAAGGAAGGAAGGGAAGGAAGGAAGGAAGGAAGGAAGGAAGGAAGGAAGGAAGGAAGGAAGGAAGGAGAAGGAGAAAGGAAGGAAGGAGGAAGGAAGCAAAAGGAGGGAGGGAAGGAGAAAGGAGGGAGCATTCTCCACTGCATGGATGGGGACAGCAAAAAGAAGGAAGGAAGGAAGGAAGGAAGGAAGGAAGGAAGGAAGGAAGGAAGGAAGGAAGGAAGGAAGGAAGGAAGGAAGGAAGGGGTCAAATAGGAAAACAAGGCGGTTGCGTATACATGCGTGTACATATGTGTATACACAAGTGGGAGGTTAATGAGAGACAGAAGGGAAACTGAGGCACGGGAAAGGAGAGAAGGTGCCAAAGGAAGAGAGCGATACCAATTGCCTCCCTCTTATTTATTTTGGTAGGAACTGAATGGGATAAGGACTATTTACGTTGTGTCTACGTATATCTATTGGTAAATAAATTCGAGGAATGTTTACATAGAGCGTCTGTTTGTGACAAAGAAGCAAAAGTGGGAAATGTTTGTGTGTATAACTGACTACAAAGCAACGTATGGGATGAAGGATAAATAGTGCACAGGACCAAAAAGAGGAGGGTATGAGAAATAGTAAGAAAAGATGACCATAAATAGGACCAATCATTACATCACAGGGTAGATAAATGGATAGTATAAGTTAGTATTATATCAGAAAATCCTTACATTATATAATATAATGCAAAGTTAATATTATATTATAAATACTTATATTATATACTATATTTCAAATATTATAAGTAAATATTATCAGGACTTATATTATATTAATGCATAAAAATATCATACATAAATATAAGATATTCATGCTCATTTACCATATAATTATATTATATAGTAAATAAAAATGACAAATATTCCTATCCCATCCAATTTGTGGTCAATCCACTCCTTTGGGCTTCATGCAAATCTAGTATTTGCCAAGTAAACAGTATCAATAATTAAATTCAATATTATTTATTGAATAAAATATTATGAAGAATTATATATTATAAGTAATTATGATAATTAATTTTAATATATTATTAATAAATATGATCAGGAATTATATATAATATACTAAAAATATAATGAAGAATGGTCTTATAAGTAAGCATTATCATTAACTGTATTGTATTATGAATAAATATTATCATTAATTATATTATATTGCATACATTCTTTACTATATAATGGATAATTAAATATAACTAAATATGATCAAGAATTGTCTTATGGATTATACATAAATATACCATATATCTTATATTATAAATAATAGTTAATTATATAGAATATGATCATTAATTAGATTACACTGCAACTATTAGGACCATAGAACCATAGAGTTGGAAGAGACCTCTTGGGCCATCCAGTCCAACCCCATTCTGCCAAGAAGCAGGAAAATCGCATTCAAAGCCCTCCCGACAGATGGCCATCCAGCCTCTGCTTAAAAGCCTCCAAAGGAACCTCCACATTTCATAAATCCTTGGAAATTTGAATATCGTGTATTATAAACATGATCAAGAATTGCACGATATGATCGATACTTGTCTCCCATTATAAATAAAGATGGTCACTAATTAGATAGGATAGGGTCATCAATTAGACTGGACTGCAACTCTGAGGAAGCGTTCTATAAATCCTTGGAAATTTAAATATCAAGTATTTGTAATATTTATAATCTATTGACTATATATAATTTATAATATTTATAATCTAATGATTATATATATATTAATAATTTATAATATTTATATTATATAGATTACATATATATAATTTATATTTATAATCTATTGATTATGTATATACAGTTCATAATATTTATAATCTATTGACTATATATAATTTATAATATTTGTAATTTATTAATTATATATATTTATTAATAGTTCATAACATTTATAATCTATTGAGTATTAATAATTTATAATATTTATATTATATAGATTATATATATTTCTAATTTATAATATTTATAATCTATTGATCATATATATATATATTAATGATTTCTTATATTTATAATCGATTGATTATCGATATGATCAATACTGGTCTCCCATTATAAAGAAGCATATTCACTAGTTATATTGAATAGGGCCATTAATTAGATGTATTGCAAGTATTAGAAATTTTTGGGAAAGAGAGAGAGAGAGAGAGAAGAGGGGGTTGAGGGGGTATTTATAATATTGGTAATCTACTGATTATATTATAATATTATAATTAGATTATAAATATTATAATCTCCTGATTATCAATATGATCAATAGATATGATCAAGACTGGTCTCCTATTATAAATAAGCATGTTCACTAATTATATTGATTATTAGGTTCTTGTGGGTCTTTTCGGGCTATATGGCCATGTTCTAGAAGCATTTCTCCTGACGTTTCGCCTGCATCTATGGCAAGCATCCTCAGAGGTAGTGAGGTCTGGTGGAAATGGGAAAATGGGTTTATATATCTGTGGAATGACCAGGGTGGGACAAAGAACTCTTGTCTGCTGGAGCCTGGAGCCAAGTGTTGTGACTCACTGGGTTGTTGTAGGTTTTTCCGGGCTATATGGCCATGTTCTAGAGCATTCTCTCCTGACGTTTCGCCTGCATCTATGGCAAGCATCCTCAGAGGTAGTGAGGCTTGACGCTGGAGAGAATGCCTCTAGAACATGGCCATATAGCCCGAAAAAACCTACAACAACCTAGTGATTCCAGCCATGAAAGCCTTCGACAATATATTGATTATGTATAATCTCCTGATTATCAATATGATCAATAGATATGATCAAGACTGGTCTCCTATTATAAATAAGCATGTTCACTAATTATATTGATTATTAGGTTCTTGTGGGTCTTTTCGGGCTCTATGGCCATGTTCTAGAAGCATTCTCTCCTGACGTTTCGCCTGCATCTATGGCAAGCATCCTCAGAGTGATTCCAGCCATGAAAGCCTTCGACAATATATTGATTATGTATAATCTCCTGATTATCAATATGATCAATAGATATGATCAAGACTGGTCTCCTATTATAAATAAGCATGTTCACTAATTATATTGATTATTAGGTTCTTGTGGGTCTTTTCGGGCTCTATGGCCATGTTCTAGAAGCATTCTCTCCTGACGTTTCGCCTGCATCTATGGCAAGCATCCTCAGAGTGATTCCAGCCATGAAAGCCTTCGACAATATATTGATTATGTATAATCTCCTGATTATCAATATGATCAATAGATATGATCAAGACTGGTCTCCCATGATAAAGAAGCATGTTTATTAATTATATTGAACAGGACCATTAATTAGATGGCATTGCAAGTATTAGGAATTTTTGAGAAAGAGAGAGGAGGGGGGGTTGGAGGGATGGGTCACGTGGGGGAGGGGGGCTGAGTGTGTGTCCCTCTGCCGAGGCCCCGCCCCCTGAGTGCTGAGGCCCCGCCCCCTGAGTGCTGAGGCCCCGCCCCTGGCTTCGTAGGCCCCGCCCCCTGGTGGAGTGCCTTACCTGTGGGCAGCATGGAGGCGGCGGCGGCGGCGGCCAAGAGGAAGAGGGCCAGCGAGGGCGGGAAGGAGAAGGCCGGGCACGACGCGGAGGGAGGCGGCGGCTGAGGCTGCGGCTGGAGCGGGAAGAAGGGCAGGCGCAGCGGCAGAGAGGAGGACGGGGGGTGGCTCTCCGGGGGCGGCTCCGGCTGCACCGCCGTCGCCACCCTCCTCCTCCTCCGCCGAGGGTGAAGCTGCCTCCGCCGGGGAGACTCGGCTCTGAGCCCGGCCATCCTGCTTCTTGCCTGCCTGCCTGCCTGCCTGCCTTCCCTCCCGGATCGCCGGCCTGCCTGCCTGCCTGCCTGCCTCTCCCGTCAGTCCTTTCCTCCGCGCACCTGCTCCGCTTCTGCCAGCCCGGCTCTGAGGCACACACCGCCGAGGCACACAGGGCGGAGCTACACCCGCAGACAGCCAATCAGGGCAAGGACATCTCCGACGAGGGGGCGGGGCCTGCATAATCACATCAAACACTGCTTCTTATTCGCCAGCTCTGCAAGGCGGGGCTTGCATAATCACTTCAACCTACGCTTCCTATTCGCCAGCGCTCCGAGGCGGGGCTTGCATAATCAGCACAGCGCCACCAAACGGGGCCCGCTCATCCCTGCTCCTCTTTCTCTCTTCCGATAGGTCCCTACAAAGGGCGTGGCCTGCATATATTAAGAATCCGCTCCTCACTCGCTGTCTCCGAGACTAAAGGGGCGGGGTCTGCATGAATTATGGATCTTTTCTTTCTCACCATCTCCAACAGCGCGAAGGCGGGGACTGCATACTTAATTGCGCCTCTTCGCTACCAATAGGTCCACAGAAGGGGCGGGGACTGCATATATTAGGGATTTTCTCACTATCTCCAAGAGCGAAGGGGCGGGGCCTGCATAAATTATGGAATTCCTTTCTGACCATCTCCAACAGCGAGGGGGCGGAGCCATTTTAACTATCTCCACTAGCAAAGGGGCGGGGCCTGCATATATTAGGGTTCTTCTGACCATTTCCAACAGCGAGGGGGCGGGGCTATTTTCACTATCTCCAAAACCAAAGGGGCGGAACCTGCATAAATTATGGGATTCCTTTCTGACCATTTCCAACAACAAGGGGGCGGGGCCATTTCCACTATCTCCAATAGCAAAGGGGCGGGGCCTGCATAAATTATGGAATTCCTTTCTGAACATCTCCAACAGCGAGGGGGCGGGGCCTTTCTCACTATCTTCAACAACAAAGGGGAGGAGCCTGCATAAATTATGGAATTTCTGACTATCTCCAACATCAAGGGGGCGGGGCCTTTCTCACTATCTCCAATAGCAAAGGGGCGGAGCCTGCATAAATTATGGATCTTCTCTCCTTTCTATCTCCATGAGCGAGGGGGCGTGGCCTGCATAAAGAGCCCAGCGGGCGCTCCCTATTCGCCAGCTCCTGAGGGGCGGGGCTTGCATATAAAAGAAGCTTTTCCTCTCCCCTTCCTCTCTTCCTATTGGTCTCAAGGTGAGGGGAGGGGCCTGCATAAATTATGGGATCTCTCCTCCCCTTGGTAAACATCTCAAGCACACATAATATTGATAGATTATTTAGATTGTGATGGATTATTATTATTATTATTATTATTAACTCGCCTTTATAGCTTGGCAAGGCCTTGCCGAACTACAACTCCCAGGCTGGATGCTATGGGTGGGTTAGAGGTACTAAACCGCATTAATTGTACAATGGAGACGCCCTTGAGAGGACAAACCTTGGGATTTGTAGCTTGGCGAGGACTTGTCAAACTGCAACTCCCAGGATCCCATAGCATTGACCCATGGGACTGAAAGAGATGCTGAACTGCATCATTTCAGCACTTGAGAGTGCAAATACTGGGATTTGTAGTTTGGCAAGGCTTTGCTGAACTACAACTCCCAGGCTACATGCTATGGGAGTTAAAGAGGTACTAAACTGCATTGATTGTACAATGGAGACACACTTGAAAGTGCAAACCTTGGGATTTATAGTTTGGCAAGACCTTCTTGAACTATAACTCCCAAGACCCCATAGCATAGAGCCATGGGGGTTAAAGCGGTACTAGACTGCATTACTTGTACTATAGAGATGCACCTGAGATTCCAAATTCTGAGATTTATAGTTTGGCAAGGCCTTGTCGAACTATAACTCCCAGGATCCCATAGCATTAAGTCATGGGAGTTAAAGAAGTGCTGAACTGCATTAATTGTACAGTTTGGCCCAATTCTATTGTTGGTGGGGTTCAGAATGCTCTTTGATTGTAGGTGAACTATAAATCCCAGCAACTGCAACTCCCAAATTTCAAGGTCTATTTTCCCCAAACTCCACCAGTGTTCACATTGGGGCATATTGATTATTTGTGCCAAGTTTGGTCCAGATCCATCATTTTTTGAGTCCACAGTGCTCTCTGGATGTAGGTGAACTACAACTCCCAAACTCAAGGTCAATGCCTACCAAACCCTTCCAGTATTTTCTGTTGGTCATGGGAGTTCTGTGTGCCAGGTTTGATTCAATTCCATCTCTGGTGGGGTTCATAAGGGTCTTTGATTGTAGGTTAACTATAAATCCCAGCAACTACAACTCCCAAATGTCAAGGTCTCTTCTCCCCAAACTCCACCAGTATTCACATTTGGGAATATAGAGTATCCATTCCAAGTTTGGTCCAGCTCCTCCATTGTTTGAGTCCACAGTGCTCTCTGGATGCAGGTGAACCAAAACTCCCAAAGTCAAGGTCAATGCCCACCAAACCCTTCCAGTATTTTCTGTTGGTCATGGGAGTTCTGTGTGCCAAGTTTGGTTCAATTCCATCGTTGGTAGAGTTCAGAATGCTCTTTGGTTGTAGGTGAACTATAAATCCCAGCAACTACAACTCCCAAAGTCAAGGTCAATGCCCACCAAACCCTTCCAGTATTTTCTGTTGGTCATGGGAGTTCTGTGTGCCAAGTTTGGCTCAGTTCCATCATTGGTGGAGTTCAGAATGCTCTTTGTAGGTGAACTATAATTCCCAGCAACTACAACTCCCAAATGACAAAATCAACCCCCTCCAACCCCACCAGTATTCAAATTTGGGTGTCGGGTTGTTGTTCATTCGTTCAGTCGTCTCTGACTCTTCATGACCTCATGGACCAGTCCACGCCAGAGCTCCCTGTCGGCCGTCACCACCCCCAGGGTCTCCTTCAAGGTCAGTCCAGTCACTTCAAGGATGCCATCCATCCATCTTGCCCTTGGTCGGCCCCTCTTCCTTTTGCCTTCCACTTTCCCCAGCATCATTCCCTTCTCTAGGCTTTGCTGTCTCCTCATGATGTGGCCAAAGGACTTCAGCTTTGCCTCTAGTCTCCTTCCCTCCAATGAGCAGCCGGGCTTTATTTCCTGGAGGATGGACTGGTTGGATCTTCTCGCAGTCCAAGGCACTCTCAGAACTTTCCTCCAACACCACAGCTCAAAAGCATCTCTCTTCCTTCGCTCAGCCTTCCCTGAGGTCCAGCTCTCACATCCGTAGGTGACTACAGGGAAGACCATGGCTTTGACTAGGCAATGGATCTTGGTTGCCAGTCTGATGTCTCTACTCTTCACTATCTTATCGAGATTAGTCCTTGCTCTCCTTCGAAGAAGTAAGCATCGCCTGATTTCCTTGCCACGGTCTGCGTCTGCACTCATCTTTGCACCTAGAAATACAAACCCTGTCACGGCTTCCACGTTTTCTCCCTCTATTTTCCAGTTGTCAATCATTCTTGTTGCCATAATCTTGGTTTTTTTGACGTTTAGCTGCAACCCGGCTTTTGCGCTTTCTTCTTTCACCTTGATTAGAAGGCTCCTCAGCTCCTCCTCGCTTTCGGCCATCAGGGTGGTGTCATCTGCATATCTGAGGTTGTTAATGTTTCTTCCAGCAATTTTCACCCCAGCTTTGCATTCCTCAAGCCCCGCACATCGCATGATGTGTTCTGCATACACGTTAAAAAGGTTGGGTGAGAGGATGCAGCCTTGCCGTACGCCTTTCCCAATCTTGACCCAGTCTCCTTTTCCGTGGTCAGTTCTGACTGTTGCTCCTTGGTCCTTGTCCAGATTCCTCAGGAGAGAGGGAAGGGGGCTTGGGATGCCCATCCCACAAAGAACTTGCCACAATTTATGATGATCCACACAGTCAAAGGCTTTAGAATAGTCAACGAAGCAGACGTAGATGTTTTTCTGAAACTCCCTGCCTTTCTGTATCGGGTATTTGTGCCAAATTTCTTCCAGTAAATTAAAATAGATCCTGCATATCAGATATTTACATGACAATTTGTAACAGTAGCAAAATCATAGTTGCGAAGTAGCAAAGCAAATAATGTTCTGGTTGGGGGTCACCACCACTTGAGGAACTGGATTAAGGGGTCACGGCAAGAGGAAGGTTGAGAAACACTGAGGAGGAGTGTCTTGAGTGAAAGTTTTGTGACTATAACAAGAGTAAAGAAATTTCATTACTTTTTCGGTATAGTAATTGTGCAAGTGGGGAAACTTCAGGATCTCCATTCCCGAGAATCCTGTGCTTCCTCTGTCTCTTTCCCAGCGAACTCTGCTTTCTCTCTGCCACCTTTTTGCCTTTGCTTTGCTTCCTTGCGCTGGACATCGAACCGATTTCCAGGCATTACAGAATTCAAATGGAAAAGTATTGGTGAGTTTCAATTCTTAAGTTTTTCTTTTACTCTTTTAATCCTTGTATATGTGTATGTTTTATATTGTGCTGCCATGCTTTTCGTTGTGAACTGTTCTGAGCAGGCGTGGGCAAACATCTCTTCTCCAAAGTAAACAGTCCATGGTTTCCAGCCTTTGGACCGTTTTGGTGGCCCTTCTCTGGACACCGCGTCCAGTTGCGTCCAGTTGCCCATCTCTGAACTCATGGAGTTCTTAAAATCATATATTCAAGCAGTGGAAATATACCATGTTGATTTTGTCACGTGAAAGCTTGTATCGTCGTTTCAAGAACATGACACTAGGCATGGCTACATATAACACACAACAATACATGGAGTGAGAGTTGCCAAGCTGGGTTTAGAAAAGGCAGAGGAATGAGAGACCAGATTGCCAACATCCGGATACTGGAGAATGGAGGAAGGCAGGGCGTGTCAGAAAAACATCTATTTCTGTTTTATTGACTATTCTAAAGCCTTTGACTGTGTGGAAATTATTCCCTTTGTTCAATGGCAGAAATAAATTTGTATATTTCCATGGCAAGCAATAAAACCCAGATAAAATTCAAAATTTTAGATGATGCTAAAACAAGAACACCCAGTTATGTACTAATACTGTATTTGAATGATTGTTTTGATTATTGAAGTAATTGGTTTTACTTAAAGATGGGAGGCTTTTGGAACTTGAAGGTCACAACTTAAGATTTGGGAGGCATAGTAATCTTTGGTACATTGAAGTTAAGGCTCATTCTGAATTTAAGAAGGCTTATTCAAGTATGGAGCAAACCCAAAACATTTTCCCAAAAACCTTTTTCAGAAAACCTTTCTTCAGAAAAGAAGTTTGCTTTATGATGATCTTTTGTAGTTGAACCAACATCACTTGTGCTGCAATCAAGAAAGATGCTTCATAAGGAAGGCAAAGATCTAAATTAGTTTGCTTATTTACAATTGAAGGAGAGATTCAATCAAGCTAAAAGAATCTGGAGAAAATAAATTTAAAGCTCTGTGAAGATGATAAACATGTAATTTTAAAAAGTGTATGGATATCTGAAATTAGAGAGAGAAGACAAATCTACAAAGGTTATATAAGGTGGGCCCAAAACTTTGGTCACAATATTCAAATGGATGGGAGAAAGTTACTCTGGGTAGTATTCTAAAATAAAATGTGTATGATATTTACAGTAGATGACATCCAACTCAAACATGTTTTCCAAGAAGTCTTAAAATTAGTCTTAGGGTAGTCCTAAGGTAAGAATGGCTCTTTTTTCAAATATGGTGGACATGTCAGAAAAAGTAGAAATCTAATGGTGTCAAGATTCCTATGTTAATTTTAAAAGCGATACCAAAAATGTTTTTGTTGTGCGCTACAGATAAAGAATTCCCCAGCAAATATGGACTTCTTCAATATATAATAACAGAATCATGAATACCTGAAAACAGAATGAAGCACCAAGAATGAAAGAATAGATTCTTAAAGCAGCTGTGTTAGTCTACCAAATTAATATGGATTTTAAAGGATAAACCAATTAATGGTTTTTTGAATGGCGGGAAACCATTTTTGGACTTAAGCAGTAAGAAATATAACAGTAATAATTTGTGGATATGGTTAATACTACTATGTTCCTCACTTGTATCTATAACAGAAGATCGATATATTCTTTCTTTCAATTTGTTTCCATTAGACTTTGTGATTAGTTTTTTTAGTGTGTTAAGTATTCATTGCTATTGAGAATATTCAGTTAGGCATTTGTTCTAATTTAGTTTAGTTATATGTATTCTTACATATTTTCCCTTTAGTTTTTTATTTGCCTTTTGGTTTTCTTTTATTTACAAAGCTTCTGTCAAAATCAATATAAAACTCACTGTCAAAACTAACAAATTTTATCAGTCTTATTGTAACTGGGTGAAATTACAAATCTTGAAATAATAATTCAAAAAACTGTGATATCTTACAACATGTACAAGTTTCATTTGGCCCAATCAATTTAAGACAATGAAGTTTCCAAGGTTTTCTTGTGAATCATTTTAGACCAAAGAGTTATCGTAGACAAAATACACAAAGTGCTAGACTTGATCATATATCTCCCCAGTCCTGGGTAAGGAGCTCCCGGTGGCATAGTGGGTTAAACCCCTGTGCCAGCAGGACTAAAGAATGACAGGTCGCAGGTTTGAATATGGGGAGAGTGCAGATGAGCTCCC
>NW_026847882.1:45150219-45171912 GCF_025583915.1 Anolis sagrei ordinatus | reverse complement strand
GAGGGTGAAAAAAGACCTTGCAGGATTGCTTAGAATTCAACTGTTGCAACGAAAAGAGGTACTGAACTGCATTAAATCCACAATGTAGATGCACTTCCTTATTTTGGGGCGAATCCAGGTGCATCTACACCAGAGAGTTAACACAGTTTGGAACCACTTCCTCTGTCACAAAGGAATCCTGGAAGGAGGGTGAAGAAAGACCTTGCAGGATTGCTTAGCATTGAGCTGTTGCAACGAAAAGAGGTACCGAACTGCATTAAATCCACAATGTAGATGCACCCCACTTTCTTGTTTTTCAGGTGAATCCAAACCAGGTATGATTTCGGAGCATTTCACCTTGGAAAACGCTATTCTTGGGATTAACCCTTTGTGGAAGAGGAATCGTTTGTCTCTGGCCTGCATTCCAGGGCAAATATTCTGCATTCCATGCGGACAAGAGAGGACCTGTCTCCCTTCCTCCATTCATTGGAATGGGAAAAGTTTTGAGACAAAGAGAGAGGAGGGATCCGTGCTCAGGCGCTGGAGAGAAGACAAAAGCAGAAGTTGCTCCCTTTGTGAGGGCAAGAGAAAGAGAGGAGGAAGGATGGATGGATGGATGGATGGAAGGAAGGAAGGAAGGAGTGAAGGACAAGATGCATGGGACAAAGGGAGGGAGGAAAGAAGAAAGCTCCAGAGAGTAGCCATGGAGACATGGTTAGAGCTGGAGAAGGGAGAAAGAATTCTGGCTGCAGTCGGGTTATATCAGGCATGAGCAAACTTTGACGCTCCAGGTGTTTTGGACTTCAGCTCCCACCATTCCTAACAACTTTAGTCTCCTTCCTTTTCCCTCTCAGCCACTTAAGCTTAAGGGCCTCAGTGTGTTAGTAGGCCTCAGTATGAGTAAGCCTAAGTGTTAGTAGTTCACCTCAGTGTGAGAGAGGTGTCAATCTCAGAGAGCCTCAGTGTGAGAAGGCCTCAGTGTTAGTAGGCCTCGATGTGAGTAGGCCTCAGTATGAGTAAGCCTAAGTGTTAGTTCACCTCAGTGTGAGAGAGGTGTCAGTTTGAGAGAGAGCCCTCAGTGTGAGAAGGTCTCAGTGGGCGAAAGGCCTCAGTGTTAATAGGTCTTGGTGTGAGTGCACCTCAGTATGAGTAAGCCTAAGTGTTAGTTCACCTCAGGGTGAGAGAGGTGTCAGTCTCAGAGAGCTCTCAGTGTGAGAAGGTCTCAGTGGGCGAAAGGCCTCAGTGTTAGTAGGTCTTGGTGTGAGTAGGCCTCAGTATGAGTAAGCCTGTTAGATCACCTCAGTGTGAGAGAGGTGTTAGTCTGAGAGAGCCCTCAGTGTGAGAAAGTCTCAGTGAGCGAAAGACCTCAGTGTGAGTAGGCCTCGGTGTGAGTAGGCCTCAGTATGAATAAGCCTAAGTGTTAGTTCACCTTAGTGTGAAAGAGGTGTTAGTCTGAGAGAGCCCTCAGTGTGAGAAGGTCTCAGTGGGCAAAAGGCCTCAGTGTGAGTAGGCCTCAGTGTGAGTAAGCCTCAGTATGAGTAAGCCTAAGTGTTAGTAGTTCACCTCAGTGTGAGAGAGGTGTTAGTCTGAGAGAGCCCTCAGTGTGAGAAGGCCTCAGTGGGCGAAAGGCCTCAGTGTTAGTAGGCCTCGGTGTGAATAGGCCTCAGTATGAGTAAGCCTAAGTGTTAGTTCACTTCAGTGTGAGAGAGGTGTCAGTCTCAGAGAGCTCTCAGTGTGAGAAGGCCTCAGTGAGCGAAAGGCCTCAGTGTTAGTAAGCCTCAGTGTGAGCAGGCCTCAGTGTGAGAAGCTTAAGCGGCTGAGGGGGAAAAGGAAGGGGCCTGAGGCCAAGAATTGTGGGAGTTGAAGTCCAAAACACCCAGAGGGACGGGCTGAACTTTGCCCCTGTCTGGGTAATAATAATAATAATAATAATAATAATAATAATAATAATAATAATGTTTTGTTGAAGGCTTTCATGGCTGGAATGTTAAATAGCCTCTGTCTGTCTGTCTATATATGTTGTGTGTCTATGGCATTGAATGTTTGCCATGTATATGTACACTGCAATCCGTCCTGAGTCCCCTGGGGGGTGAGGAGAAGGGCGGAATATAAATACTGTCAATAAATATAAATAAAATGAATGCCTGAACCCAGGCGGACCCCCAAGCTGTGGGGCTGTGTCTTCAGGGGGAGTGCAACCCCACCAAGCACAGGCTGCCACCCAATACCCCGGCCAGACGTACGACTATGGGTTCTCTGCTAGTTTGGATAGAAATGCCAGAGTGAAGAAGAGTTGGGGCAAGTGATTTGCAAAGGAAGGGAGAAGTCAAAAGCAGAAGCCGCTCTTTGCAGGGCCCGGGAGACCTCGCCGAAGGAAAGAAGTGAAACCGGTCTTTCTCCCAAACCGGTTTGCTTTGTTATTTATTTACACTTTTCCTTCCCTCTTCCGACCCCGTTCACGAGTTTCCTTGGCAAGATCTGTTCCGAAGGAGTTTGCTTTTGGAGGCCGAGAGAGTGTGACTCCCCCATTGGGCTTCCATCACAGAGTGAGGGTTCGAACCCCAAAGCATGAGACCATATGGCGACTCCAATACATGGAGACTTTAGTAAAGGTCAAGATTTCCCCCTGACGTTAAGTCCACTCGTGTCCGACTCTGGTGCTCACCTCCATGTCTATGCCGAAGAGCCGGCACTGTCCATAGACACCTCCAAGGTCATGTGGCCAGCATGACTGCATGGAGCACTGTTACCTTCCCACAGAAGCAGTTCCTATTGATCTACTCACATTTGCATGTTTTTGAACTACTAAGTTGGCAGAAGCTGGGGCTAACAGGAAGAGCTCACCCCATTCCCAGGGTGGTACCTATTGATCTACTCACATTGGCATGTTTTCGAACTGCTCAGTTGGCAGAAGCTGGGACTAACGGTGAGAGATCACCCCACTCCCAGGGTGGTACACCTATTGATCCACTCACATTGGCATGTTTTCAAACTGCTAGGTTGGCAGAAGCTGGGGCTAACGGTGGGAGCTCACCCCACTCCCAAGGCAGTACCTATTGATCTACTCACATTTGCATAGAATCATAGAATCAAAGAGTTGGAAGAGACCTCATGGGCCATCCAGTCCAACCCCATTCTGCCAAGAAGCAGGATGTTTTTGGCATGTTTTTGAACAACTAAGTTGGCAGAAGCTGGGACTAACAACGGGAGCTCATCCCACTCCCAAGGCAGTACCTATTGATCTACTCACATTGGCATGTTTTTGAACTGATGGGTTGGGAGAAGTTGGGGCTAACAGCGGGAGCTCACCCCACTCTCAAGATGTTACCTATTGATCTACTCACATTTGAATGTTTTCGAACTGCTAGGTTGGCAGAAGCTGGGGCTAACGGCGGGAGCTCACCCCACTCCCAACGCGGTACACCTATTGATCCACTCACATTGACATGTTTTCTAATTGCTAGGTTTACAGAATCTGGGGCTAACGGCGGGAGATCACCCCACTCCCAAGGCGGTACACCTATTGATCTCCTCACATTGGCATGTTTTCAAACTGCTAGGTTGGCAGAAGCTGGGGCTAACGGCGAGAGCTCACCCCACTCCCAAGGTGGTACACCTATTGATCTACTTACATTGGCATGTTTTTGAACTGCTTGGTTGGCAGAAGCTGGGGCTAATGGTGAGAGCTCACCCCACTCCCAGAGCAGTACCTATTGATCTACTCACATTGGCATGTTTTCGAACTTCTAGGTTGGCAGAAGCTGGGGCTCACAGTGGGAGCTCACCACGCTCCCGGGATTCAAACGACTGACTTTTCGGTCAGCAGGTTCAGCAGCTCAGCGGTTTAACCTGCTGCGCCACTGAGGTCTCCGTGGAGACTTTACCTTGGGATGAAGGACAACCTGTATTCCTTTCCCCTTAATGAACGTTGCCCACCAAGAGAGCCAGGGATGTTTTCATTGATGAGCGCGAGAATCCCAGCCCCTCGCCATCCCCCTCGAACCCCGTCTCCTGATCCCTTCTTCCCTTTTTGCAAAAACGAAGCCAGCCTTTTGCAAACATTGATTGTAAGTTGCAGGCTGCAAAAACACCATCTGGCTCTTGAAGTTGGCTGTATTAAAATATAAAGATATTAACCAAGGCCTCTTTGAAGCGCATTCGGTGGCGGCAGCCGTGGCATTTGGAGAGAGAGAGGGAGAGAAGGAGAGAAGGAGGGAGGGAGAAGAAGAGGAGGAGGAGGAGGAGAGCGACTGTCAAGCCATCGCTCGCACTCATAACTCTCTCCTTTTGCATGAAGTAGCCATGGCAACTTGGCACGTTCCTCGCACGCCGCGATTGCATCTCTCCTCCCGGCAGAGAAATGGCCCGAGAGGCTCCATCGTCGGAGGGAGAAACGGATGCCCGGGGGTCGCCCCACAGCTCCATCAACGCCTCCCCGGCCCTGGGGCGCCATTCCTTTCCGGGAGCGCCCATTCGTCTTCCTCCTCCTCTTGTGCAACCCAAACACGAGGCCGTTCCTTACGGGTGTGCCATTCGGTTAAACCCCCTTCTGTAGGGCTGGGCGGTTTCGTTTTGTTAATTCGTAATTCGTTAAAAATTCATTATTTTTTTTATAACGAAGCGATAACGAACCATTCTGGAGCAACTTAAAAACGAAACGAATTTTTAAATTCGTTTCGTAAATGCTTCGGATTCGTTATGTATTCGTTTCGTTATCGGTTTGAGGTCGTTTCGTTATTATTTCCGCATGTCTGGGGCAAGTTTTATAGTAGTTTTTTTGTTTAATTAGTGAAAAAAAAGTATAATATCACACCAACAGTCAACAACAGAGGGAGAGGGAAGCTTCAGAAGTTCCCCCTGTCCCATTTGGAGGTTTTTTAGCGTATTGCGCGGTCGCGTCCGCCATTAACGAATCGATTCGTTATTGTTTCGTATTTGTTTCGTTAATGTTTCGTAATTTTTTTAACATTTACGAAATTTCGTAAATATCGAACTTTTTAAAAGAAAAATTTCGGAATTCTTTTAAATATCGAAACGAAAAAACCCCCAAAAAACGAATCGATTTTAGAAACAAATTTTTCCGTTTTTACCCAGGCCTACCCTTCTGTTTTCGGTATCCAGATTTCCGTGGATCCCAGATCCGTTTTTCAGGAGCCTCCCAAATTCGGTCAATGAAAAAATGAATTTTTCAATCCGGCAACCAAAAGATCTAGGAAGATCTGGCCCACTGGCAGCAATGGGGAACTTACGAGGCTCTCCTTTCCGTCATTTTTGGCCGTTGCGCTCGTTCCGCACCACCCAGGCTTTCCCCTCGCCACCCTCATTGAAATGAAAACATGCACAACCCTGGGCCAGGCTCCGAAATGACCTCGATGGAGGAGAGAGTTGGGCCGAGACTCACAAAACGCACTTTTGTAGGGAGAGATTTAGGGGACGATACTCAGGCAACATGAACAAGTAACATTAGAAAATGTTGACCCTTCCCGCTCCCTTGGCAGCCACCTCTCCACAAAACTCAACATTGAGAATGAAATAAAGCCATTGTCCTCCCAACCCTGCTATACACCTGTGAAACATGGACTGTCTACAGATGTCAACGTTGAGACTGAAATACAACACCGCCTTAGCTCTGCGAGTGCAGCATTCTTCCAAATAAAGCACAGAGTATTTGAGGACCGGGACATCCATAGGGAGACCAAGGGGCTTGTTTATAAAGCTATTGTCCTCCCAACCCTGCTATATGCCTGTGAGATGTGGACTGTCTACAGGCATCAACATTAAAACTGAAATACAACACTGCCTGAGCTCTGCGAGTGCAGCATTTTTCTGAATGAAGCACAGAGTGTTTGAGGACCGGGACATCCGTAGGGAGACCAAGGTGCTTGTTTATAAAGCTATTGTCCTCCCAACCCTGCTATATGCCTGTGAAACGTGGACTGTCCACAAAAGTCAACATTAACACTGAAATACAACACCGCCTGAGCTCTGCGAGTGCAGCATTTTTCCAAATGAAGCAGAGAGTGTTTGAGGACCAGGACATCCATAGGGAGACCAAGGTGCTTGTTTACAAAGCCATTGTCCTCCTAACCCTGATATACGGCTGTGAAACATGGACTGTCTATAGATGTCAACATTGAGATTGAAATACAACACTGCCTGAGCTCTGAGAGTGCAGCATTCTTCCAAATGAAGCACAAAGTGTTTGAGGACCGGGACATACATAGGGATACCAAAGTGTTTGTTTATAAATCCTTTCTCCTCCCAACCCTGCTATATGCCTGTGAAACATGGACTGTCTACAGATGTCAACATTGAGATTGAAATACAATACCGCCTGAGCTCTGTGAGTGCAGCATTTTTCCAAATGAAGCAGAGAGTGTTTGAGGACTGGGACATCCATAGGGATACTAAGGTGCTTGTTTACAAAGCCATTGTCCTCCCATTCCTGCTATATGCCTGTGAAACGTGGACTGTCTACAGATGACAACATTGAGACTGAAATACAACACCGCCTGAGCTCTGAGACTGCAGCATTCTTCCGAATGAAGCACAGTGTTTGAGGATTTCATGTAATGTTTTCATGTTAGAAGGTATTTAGGCTTCTTGCAAACCAAGGGAAAGTGTCAGTTCAACGTAGCTTATTAGCCTGAAAGCTTCATGGAATATTCTTAGCCTGGAAAGCAGTATGCTTGGGATTTCTTGCATTGTGATTCATGGGGCAATTGTTTCATTGCTTGTACCTGGGACTCTAGTTTGAACTTTGCCAATAGGATTGTGTCTCCTGCTTTTACCTGAAGATCTTTGGAACTATATTCTGCATTTAATCTTTGGAATTTTGCAATGCTTATTCTTTATTTTGACTTGGATTTCTTCCTCAATAAACTATAAAACCACAGCTCTTGTGTGGTGGTGTTTGAAAGCAAGGTGAAGCCTACTCTGAGTTGCAACACATTGGCATTGCTGCTGTCCAACCGAACAAGGAGGCCTCCAACCTGCCTCTCTGTGAAGAAAGCCCTTTGCAGCATCCCAGTGGGTCAACCTTCATGAGACCTTCCTTCCTTCCTTCCTTCCTTCCTTCCTTCCTTCCTTCCTTCCTTCCTTCCTCCTTATTAGCAGTGTGGCGCTCATTCCCATTGCAGCAAAGCCATCGCTCTGGCCAGTTATTGAGCATCCCTCAATCACTGCCTGGCAATAGCGCAACTGCGAAATGCACAGTGAGAAACACAGCTGAGGCTTGGCTCCATCGTCCGAGCAATTTGAGGACCTAATGGGTGGATCTAAAAGAATGACAAACTACATCTCCCAGGATTCTACAACCATGAGTGATGGGAGTGCAAGTGAGACCAAACTGTGTTAATTCCGCAGTGTAAACACGGCTCTTTCTTCCCATTTGCATTCTGTTCCTTCTCAGGCCGTTGAGCGGTGGATCATTTGTCACGCTTTTGCTTCACCCGTCGCAATATTGATATTTATTATGCAAATGGTATTCCTGCATCTTATTGTTCTGCATCCTATGAATACTTTGAAAAAATTATTATAAACCTTTATCTTTAATGCGAGCCGTCCTTCAATTTGATTCTCGAATGGCGTTAGGTCATAACGCAATGCAAGGAGATGCAAACATTTGCAACTAAAACCCGAATCCCAGCAAGGCAGCGTGTGTTTGGGTGTCATGTGTATGATTTGTTTAATGTATTGTCGAAGGCTTTCATGGCCGGAATCACTGGGTTGTTGCAGGTTTTTCTGGGTTATATGGCCATGTTCTAGAGGCATCTAAAATGCCTCTAGAACATGGCCATATAACCCGGAAAAACCTACAACAACCCTATGATTTTGTCGAAGGCTTTCATGGCCAGAATCACTGGGTTGTTGTAGGTTTTTTCGGGCTATATGGCCATGTTCTAGAGGCATTCTCTCCTGACGTTTCGCCTGCATCTATGGCAAGCATCCTCAGAGGTAGTGAGTTCTGTTGGAACTAGGAAAATGGGTTTATATATCTATGGAATGACCAGGGTGGGACAAAGGACTCTTGTCTGCTGGAGCTAGGTGTGAATGTTCCAACTGATCACCTTGATTAGCATTTGATATCCTGGCAGTGCCTTGAGCAAACTTTTGTTGAGATGTGATTAGATGTCCTTGTTTGTTTCCTCTCTGTTGTTGTGCTGTTGTAATTTTAGAATTTTTTAATGCTGGTAGCCAGATTTTGTTCATTTTCATGGTTTCCTCCTTTCTGTTGACATTGTCCACATGCTTCTTGTGGATTTCAATGGCTTCTCTGTGTAGTCTAAAATTTCAACAGTAAAACAACAGAGAGGAAACAATCAGGGACATCTAATCACCTCTCAACAAAAGATTGCCCCAGGCACTAACAAGGCCATCAAATGCTAATCAAGGTGGTCAGTTGAAACATTCACACCTAGCTCCAGCAGATAAGAGTTCTTTGTCCCACCTGGTCATTCCACAGATATATAAACCCATTGTCCTAATTCCAACAGACCTCGGTACCTCTGAGGATGCTTGCCATAGATGCAGGCGAAACGTCAGGAGAGAATGCCTCTAGAACATGGCCATATAGCCCGAAAAAACCTACAACAACCCAACCCTATGATTTGTTTACTTGGTGAAGGAGCTCTCCAAGGTAGGAATCCTATCTGAGGGATGCAGCACCTTGGAAAGCTCCTTCACAGATCTACGCTATGTAATAAGATTTGGAAAATGTTCTGTTCCAGGTTTGAAAGTGTCATTTCCTGTTTAATTGTGTACTAATCCTTACTTTGACAATAGTTGTGTTATTCCAGAAACTTTGTTTTCATGTCCTCAAACTATGTTGAACTGGGTGAGATATCCATGGGAAAAGTTGACCAAAATGTGCTCTAGGAGGATGATGTCCCTCCCTCAAAACACAAAGTTTGGACACCTTAATAACCTTTCCCCATGTCTTTAGGATAGAACCAATTTGGAAACGACATTAACAGCCCAGGAACAAAAATTGTATTACATGGTGTTGTTGTTATTATCATTATTATCAACATCCATCCACAAAGATATTGGTTTTAGGTTTGCAATTACTTTGATGGTAGGAAGCATGAGTAGGAACAGCCTTCCCTACAATCTACGTTGCATATACGTTTCCACTCCGTAACATATATATATATATGTATATACATATACATATATATATATATCCGCTTGACAATTAAAGAAAGCTCCCCTTTCAGAGTTAATCCACCGTGTCTTTCTGCAGCTATTAATAGTCCTTTCTGTCAGCCTCCTCCTCCTCTTCTTCCTCCTCCTCCTCCTCCTCCTCCTGGAGAAGCTGGGGCTGACAGCTGAAATCAACTGAAAATCCCTGGAATCACATCCTGGCACATCCAAGCCTTCCCTCCCTGCAGGTGAGCTCTTGATACGTGAAGGAGAATGTGACTTGCAGTTCCACCAAGGACAGGGGGGTGGCCGAACAGCACCGTCCAGAGTGCTACTTTTGCTGCTGTTTGTGCAAGATGCAAAGGGCGTAGATGGTCCATCGCATGGGACAAGCAGTGTCTGCACCGCTGAACTCTGAGGATGTAGCCTTTCTCATCTAGATCTAGATCTAATTCTGTGTATAATAATAAATGGTGATAGATAGGTAAATAGAGGTATATGTGTTAGGCATATGTGATTGATAAAATGTTTCAAAACTCATTGCAAAATCAGGGGGTGCTGGCATGTCGTTTCTAAAGTATTGTTGGTGAAAAGCAAAGGAAGGAAGGAATGGAAAGGAACGAGAAAGAGAAGGAAGAGAAAAGAAAGAAGCAAAGGAAGGAAGGAATGGAAAGAAATGAGAAAGAGAAGGAAGGGAAAAGAAAGAAGCAAAGAAGGAAGGAATGGAAAGGAATGAGAAAGAGAAGGAAGGAAAAAGAAAGAAGCAAAGGAAGGAAGGAATGGAAAGGAATGAGAAAGAGAAGGAAGGGAGAAGAAAGAAGCAAAGGAAGGAAGGAATGGAAAGGAATGAGAAAGAGAAGGAAGGAAAAGAAAGAAGCAAAGGAAGGAAGGAATGGAAAGGAATGAGAAAGAGAAGGAAGGAAGAAGAAAGAAGCAAAGGAAGGAAGGAATGGAAAGGAATGAGAAAGAGAAGGAAGGAAGAAGAAAGAAGCAAAGGAAGGAAGGAATGGAAAGGAATGAGAAAGAGAAGGAAGGAAGAAGAAAGAAGCAAAGGAAGGAAGGAATGGAAAGGAATGAGAAAGAGAAGGAAGGGAAAAGAAAGAAGCAAAGGAAGGAAGGAATGGAAAGGAATGAGAAAGAGAAGGAAGGAAGAAGAAAGATGCAAAGGAAGGAAGGAATGGAAAGGAATGAGAAAGAGAAGGAAGGGAAAAGAAAGAAGCAAAGGAAGGAAGGAATGGAAAGAAATGAGAAAGAGAAGGAAGGGAAAAGAAAGAAGCAAAGGAAGGAAGGAATGGAAAGGAATGAGAAAGAGAAGGAAGGGAAAAGAAAGAAGCAAAGGAAGGAAGGAATGGAAAGGAATGAGAAAGAGAAGGAAGAGAAAAGAAAGAAGCAAAGGAAGGAAGGAATGGAAAGGAATGAGAAAGAGAAGGAAGAGAAAAGAAAGAAGCAAAGGAAGGAAGGAATGGAAAGGAATGAGAAAGAGAAGGAAGAGAAAAGAAAGAAGCAAAGGAAGGAAGGAATGGAAAGGAATGAGAAAGAGAAGGAAGGGAAAAGAAAGAAGCAAAGGAAGGAAGGAATGGAAAGGAATGAGAGAGAAGGAAGGAAGAAGAAAGAAGCAAAGGAAGGAAGGAATGGAAAGGAATGAGAAAGAGAAGGAAGGAAGAAGAAAGAAACAAAGGAAGGAAGGAAAGGAAAGGAATGAGAAAGAGAAGGAAGGAAGAAGAAAGAAGCAAAGGAAGGAAGGAATGAGAAAGAGAAGGAAGGGAAAAGAAAGAAGCAAAGGAAGGAAGGAATGGAAAGGAATGAGAAAGAGAAGGAAGAGAAAAGAAAGAAGCAAAGGAAGGAAGGAATGGAAAGGAATGAGAAAGAGAAGGAAGGGAAAAGAAAGAAGCAAAGGAAGGAAGGAATGGAAAGGAATGAGAAAGAGAAGGAAGGAAGAAGAAAGAAGCAAAGGAAGGAAGGAATGAGAAAGGAAGAGAAGGAAAAAGAAAAAAGAAAAGGAAGGAAGGAATGGAAAGGAAGGAGAAAGAGAAGGAAGGGAAAAGAAAGAAGCAAAGGAAGGAAGGAATGAAAGAAGAGGAAAGAGAAGGAAGGAAAGAAGGAAGAAGAAAGGAAGGAAGGAAGGAAGGAAGAAAGAGAAAGGAAGGAAGAGAAGAAGAAGGAAAGGAAGGAGAAGGAAAGAGAAAGAGAAGGAAGGAAAAGAAAGAGCAAAGGAAGGAAGGAATGAGAAGGAAGAGGAAGAGAAGGAAGGAAGAAGAAAGAAGAAGGAGGAAGGAAGGGAAAGGAAGAGAAAGAGAAGAAGGAAGAAAAAGAAGCAAAGGAAGGAAGAAGAAAGGAAATGAGAAAGAGAAGGAAGGAAAAGAAAGAAGACAGAAGGAAGAATGGAAGGAAGAGAAGAGAAGGAGGGAAAAGAAAGAAGCAAAGGAAGGAAGGAATGGAAAGGAATGAGAAAGAGAAGGAAGGAAGAAGAAAGAAGCAAAGGAAGGAAGGAATGGAAAGGAATGAGAAAGAGAAGGAAGGAAGAAGAAAGAAGCAAAGGAAGGAAGGAATGGAAAGGAATGAGAAAGAGAAGGAAGGAAGAAGAAAGAAGCAAAGGAAGGAAGGAATGGAAAGGAATGAGAAAGAGAAGGAAGGGAAAAGAAAGAAGCAAAGGAAGGAAGGAATGGAAAGGAATGAGAAAGAGAAGGAAGGAAGAAGAAAGAAGCAAAGGAAGGAAGGAATGGAAAGGAATGAGAAAGAGAAGGAAGGAAGAAGAAAGAAGCAAAGGAAGGAAGGAATGGAAAGGAATGAGAAAGAGAAGGAAGGGAGAAAGAAGCAAAGGAAGGAAGGAATGGAAAGGAATGAGAAAGAGAAGGAAGAGAAAAGAAAGAAGCAAAGGAAGGAAGGAATGGAAAGGAATGAGAAAGAGAAGGAAGGGAAAAGAAAGAAGCAAAGGAAGGAAGGAATGGAAAGGAATGAGAAAGAGAAGGAAGAGAAAAGAAAGAAGCAAAGGAAGGAAGGAATGGAAAGGAATGAGAAAGAGAAGGAAGGGAAAAGAAAGAAGCAAAGGAAGGAAGGAATGGAAAGGAATGAGAAAGAGAAGGAAGGAAGAAGAAAGAAGCAAAGGAAGGAAGGAATGGAAAGGAATGAGAAAGAGAAGGAAGGGAAAAGAAAGAAGCAAAGGAAGGAAGGAATGGAAAGGAATGAGAAAGGAAAGGAAAGAAGAAAGAAGCAAAGGAAGGAAGGAATGGAAAGGAATGAGAAAGAGAAGGAAGGGAAAAGAAAGAAGCAAAGGAAGGAAGGAATGGAAAGGAATGAGAAAGAGAAGGAAGGAAGAAGAAAGAAGCAAAGGAAGGAAGGAATGGAAAGGAATGAGAAAGAGAAGGAAGGAAGAAGAAAGAAGCAAAGGAAGGAAGGAATGGAAAGGAATGAGAAAGAGAAGGAAGGGAAAAGAAAGAAGCAAAGGAAGGAAGGAATGGAAAGGAATGAGAAAGAGAAGGAAGGAAGAAGAAAGAAGCAAAGGAAGGAAGGAATGGAAAGGAATGAGAAAGAGAAGGAAGGAAAGAAAGAAGCAAAGGAAGGAAGGAATGGAAAGGAATGAGAAAGAGAAGGAAGGAAGAAGAAAGAAGCAAAGGAAGGAAGGAATGAGAAAGAGAAGGAAGGGAAAAGAAAGAAGCAAAGGAAGGAAGGAATGGAAAGGAATGAGAAAGAGAAGGAAGAGAAAAGAAAGAAGCAAAGGAAGGAAGGAATGGAAAGGAATGAGAAAGAGAAGGAAGGGAAAAGAAAGAAGCAAAGGAATGAAAAGGAATGAGAAAGAGAAGGAAGGGAAAAGAAAGAAGCAAAGGAAGGAAGGAATGGAAAGGAATGAGAAAGAGAAGGAAGGAAGAAGAAAGAAGCAAAGGAAGGAAGGAATGGAAAGGAATGAGAAAGAGAAGGAAGGGAAAAGAAAGAAGCAAAGGAAGGAAGGAATGGAAAGGAATGAGAAAGAGAAGGAAGGGAAAAGAAAGAAGCAAAGGAAGGAAGGAATGGAAAGGAATGAGAAAGAGAAGGAAGGAAGAAGAAAGAAGCAAAGGAAGGAAGGAATGGAAAGGAATGAGAAAGAGAAGGAAGGGAAAAGAAAGAAGCAAAGGAAGGAAGGAATGGAAAGGAATGAGAAAGAGAAGGAAGGAAGAAGAAAGAAGCAAAGGAAGGAAGGAATGGAAAGGAATGAGAAAGAGAAGGAAGGAAGAAGAAAGAAGCAAAGGAAGGAAGGAATGGAAAGGAATGAGAAAGAGAAGGAAGGAAAAGAAAGAAGCAAAGGAAGGAAGGAATGGAAAGGAATGAGAAAGAGAAGGAAGGAAGAAGAAAGAAGCAAAGGAAGGAAGGAATGAGAAAGAGAAGGAAGGGAAAAGAAAGAAGCAAAGGAAGGAAGGAATGGAAAGGAATGAGAAAGAGAAGGAAGAGAAAAGAAAGAAGCAAAGGAAGGAAGGAATGGAAAGGAATGAGAAAGAGAAGGAAGGGAAAAGAAAGAAGCAAAGGAAGGAAGGAATGGAAAGAAATGAGAAAGAGAAGGAAGAGAAAAGAAAGAAGCAAAGGAAGGAAGGAATGGAAAGGAATGAGAAAGAGAAGGAAGGGAAAAGAAAGAAGCAAAGGAAGGAAGGAATGGAAAGGAATGAGAAAGAGAAGGAAGGGAAAAGAAAGAAGCAAAGGAAGGAAGGAATGGAAAGAGAAGGAAGGAAGAAGAAAGAAGCAAAGGAAGGAAGGAATGAGAAAGAGAAGGAAGGGAAAAGAAAGAAGCAAAGGAAGGAAGGAATGGAAAGGAATGAGAAAGAGAAGGAAGGGAAAAGAAAGAAGCAAAGGAAGGAAGGAATGGAAAGGAATGAGAAAGAGAAGGAAGAGAAAAGAAAGAAGCAAAGGAAGGAAGGAATGGAAAGGAATGAGAAAGAGAAGGAAGGGAAAAGAAAGAAGCAAAGGAAGGAAGGAATGGAAAGAAATGAGAAAGAGAAGGAAGGAAGGAATGGAAAGGAATGAGAAAGAGAAGGAAGGGAAAAGAAAGAAGCAAAGGAAGGAAGGAATGGAAAGGAATGAGAAAGAGAAGGAAGGGAAAAGAAAGAAGCAAAGGAAGGAAGGAATGGAAAGGAATGAGAAAGAGAAGGAAGGAAGAAGAAAGAAGCAAAGGAAGGAAGGAATGGAAAGGAATGAGAAAGAGAAGGAAGGAAGAAGAAAGAAGCAAAGGAAGGAAGGAATGGAAAGGAATGAGAAAGAGAAGGAAGGGAAAAGAAAGAAGCAAAGGAAGGAAGGAATGGAAAGGAATGAGAAAGAGAAGGAAGGAAGAAGAAAGAAGCAAAGGAAGGAAGGAATGAGAAAGAGAAGGAAGGGAAAAGAAAGAAGCAAAGGAAGGAAGGAATGGAAAGGAATGAGAAAGAGAAGGAAGGAAAAGAAAGAAGCAAAGGAAGGAAGGAATGGAAAGGAATGAGAAAGAGAAGGAAGAGAAAAGAAAGAAGCAAAGGAAGGAAGGAAAGGAAAGGAATGAGAAAGAGAAGGAAGGGAAAAGAAAGAAGCAAAGGAAGGAGGGAAGGAAAGGGAGAGAAAGAGAAGAAAGGAAGAAAGAAAGAAGAAGGAAGGAAGGAAGGAAAGGAAGGAAGGAAAGGAAGGAAAGAGAAGGAAGAGAAAGAAGAAGAAAGGAAGAAGGAAAGGAAGGGAAGAGAAGGAGGAAAAGAAAGGAAGGAAGGAGGAGGAAAGGGGAGAAAGAGAAGAAAGGAAGAAGAAAGAAGCAAAGGAAGGAAGGAATGGAAAGGAATGAGAAAGGAAAGGAACGAGAAAGAGAAGGAAGAGAAAAGAAAGAAGCAAAGGAAGGAACGGAAAGGAACGGGAAAGAGAAGGAAGGGAAAAGAAAGAAGCAAAGGAAGGAAGGAATGGAAAGGAATGAGAAAGGAATAGAAAGGAAGAGTAGGAAGGAAAAAGAAAGAAGAAAGGAAGGAAGGAACAGAAAAGAATGAGAAAGAGAAGGAAGGAAGAAGAAAGGAAGGAAGGAAGGAAGGAACGGAAAGTAATGGAAATGAATGAGAAAGAGAAGGAAAGGAAAGGAAAGGAAAGAAGCAAAGAAACGGAAAGGAACGAGAAAAAGAAGGAATGGAAAGGAAAGGAAAGGAAAGGAAAGGAAAGGAAAGGAAAGGAAAGAAGCAAAGGAAGGAAGGAACAGAAAGGAACAAGAAAGAGAAGGAAGGAAAAAGGAAAAATTAAAGGAACGGAAAGGAACAAGAAAGAGAAGGAAGGGGAAAGAAAGAAGCAAAGGAAGGAAAGTGAAAGAGAAGGGAAAGAGATGGAGGGAGGAAAAAGGATGAGAAACAAAAGAAAGAGGAGGGAAGGAAGAGGAAGGAAAAGGGATGAAGGAGAAGGAAAGAAAGGATGGATGGAAGAAAAAAAGGACAAAGGGGAGGAAGAAAAGAAGAAAAAGAAGCAAAGAAAATAAGGGAAAGGACAGAGAAAGACAAGGAGGGAGGGAAGGGGAAAGAAAAAAAGAAGGGAGGGAAGGAAGAGGAAGGAAAAGGTATGAAGGGAAGGAAGGGAAGAAAGAGAAAGAGGGGACAAAAGAAGGGAGGGAACAGAAATTAGCTGGGGAGAGAAAGGAAGGAAGGAAGGAAGGAAGGAAGGAAGGAAGGAAGGAAGGAGAGGGAAAGAGCCACAAAGGCCTGTTTTGCACTCGAACCTGTTCCCTGCAAAGTGCCGGAGGGAGAGAGAGGCCCCAGGGAGGGTGGGATGCTGCATCCGGCTATTCTTAGCTGGCCGAAGCGGCTGCTTCATCCTCAGCTGCCCACCCGGAACAGCTGGCGGGGGCCAGGGTCCCCTCTCCTTTCCAATGCTGTTGTATCGTGCATTTTGTAATCAATACGGATTGGGAAATTAGAAACAAAGGGCCAAGCTGAACACCCAGCACTGAGAGAGATGGGACTTGCAATTTCAGCTTCTGTTTACCTCCCAGTTGCAGGTCTCATGTCTCACAACAACAAAAACAACAACAACACTAATAATAGCATTCTCAGGGTGGCATACAACATAATTAAAATCTATGTATATAAAAGTCACAGTCTGCCTGTATGTTTCTTTTTTTGTACCCTCTGAAATGTCACTGCATTGGATGTTGCTGGGTGAAGGATTTGCTGTTGCAAGGTGAAGTGGCCTCCATGATATTACTAGACTGGCTATTGTTAGGTGAAGCGGTCCTTTGTGACATCACAGACAAATCTATAGTCCTACTTTGACTTTCACATATGTTGGGTTGTTGTTGGGTTTTCAGGCTATATGGCCATGTTTTAGGATGTGTTTTATATATGTTTCTTTGTACCACAAAAGCTGTTGCTAGGTGAAGTGGCCCTCTGTGTTGTCACTGCATTGGTTGCTAGGTGTAGGATTGGCTGTTGCTAGGTGACGTGGTGATCTATGATGTCAGTGCATTGGCTGCTCCTAGGTGAAGTGACCCTCTCTGATATCACAAACAAATCTACAGTCAGACTTTGACTTTCATATATACAGATGATGATGATGATGTTTATTATGGTGAGGATTTCGCCTTCTCTGCCAAAGGTTGCTGGTGCCTCACCAAACTACAACTCCCAGGGGTGCATAGCATGGAACCATAGAACTCAAAATGGTGTCAAACTGCATTAATCAGTTTGCAAGGTGAGATAAAGGGTGAGATAAAAACATAGTTTGCAGGGGCAACTCCATCCCCAAATGCTGCCCTTCCTCCTTTGCATCCCCAAACCCTCTGTGGGTTGCACCTCTCTCTTCTCTTGCTCCGTTATTTGCGTCTGACGCCAGAAAGTGAAACGTGCACGTGCGTTTTGCAATTTGTTAAGGAGCTGCAGCAAGGAAGAGGAAGAGGAAGAGGAGGTCAACGACCACAAACAAAGGTCCAGCACAAACACTGGCAACGTGCAAAAGCGGAAGAGCATTTAGAGTGCGTCTCCATTGTAGAATAAGTCAGTTTGACTCTGCATTAACAGCTCACAATCCTGGGAGTTGGAGTCATGTGAAATCTCAAGTCTTCTCTGCCAAAGCGTGCAGGTCTCAAAACTACAAATCCCAGGATGCGATAGGACAGAGCCATAACAATTAAAGCAGTGTCAAAGTGCTTACATGCTACGCCAAAGACGGACCCCAACTTGTTTCTGACTTATGACAGTTCTAAATTGGACCGATTGCGAGCTTTCCTTGGCAAGATTTGTTCTGAAGGGTTTTCATGTGGATGTCCTCTGAGGCTGAGAGAGTGTGACTCCACCAAGCTCACCCATTGGGTGACATGCCGCATGATCACAGGGTGTCTGTGCCCTACACCACTGGAGAAATTATACTGTAGCCGGTATTGCACCACCTGACATCCTCCGGGAAGTAGCAGCCAATAGTGAAAGGACCAAGGCAGAGACATCTCCAGCTCATCCCCTGTTTGGGTATCAGCCAGCACGCCAATGACTTAAATCTAGAAATAGTTTTCTAAGTTCTACAGAGACAGTCACTGGAACACCTCAGCAAGCAAGAGTCCAAAAGTGGCAGGCTCAAACCCAGAACCTCAACCATGGCTGATACCAAACGAGAGACTCCCCCCTGGGCACACAGAAGACTGGGCGACTTGGAAGGCGCTGAACAGACTGCGCTCTGGCACCACGAGATGCAGAGCCAACCTTAGAAATGGGGCCACAAAGTGGAATCCATGACATGCAAGTGTGGAGAGGAGCAAACCACAGACCACCTGCTGCAATGCAACCTGAGCACAATGGGGGACCTTCTTGCGGCAACACCAGAGGCACTCCAAGTGGCCAGATACTGGTCAAAGGACATTTAATCAACTACCAAGCTTGCAAACTTTGTGTTTTGTTTGTTTGTTTGTTTCTTTGTTTAAAAATGCAATACAACAGTTTGGTTTGCTCCTGACATGAAAAATAAAATAAATACCCATTGGGTGTCTGTTCCATGGCTTTGCTTAGGATGTGGAACCTTTTTTCCAGAGTTGTCGTTTAACACGACTACTTGGATGACGCCATATTTGCACTACGCCTCGAGCGTTATCGGTCCTCTCTTCATGCCCGCATCATGCCCATCTTTACCCATTACCTGGTTATGTCGTCTTAAGAAAAGAAAGAAGGAAAACACCGGGAAAACTCAGCGTCCAGTTGTTTGGTTGCTGGTCGGGAGAGAATTCCAGTTCCGTGCCGTAAACACACAAGACGCTCTGAGTCCTGTCGGGAGCACCATTGGCTGCCACTAATAAAAGATAATGATAAGAGAAAGCCTCCAGGAGGGTTCCTGATGCCCTCAGGCTGGACGTAATGAGAAGGAGTGTTTTGGATGGGTTTGTAAGAACCCAGCGGATCCTTGGAGCCGAGATGAAACACATCCCGCTGCCCCCCTTTTCCCCATCCCTTCCCCATCAAACTCCTGCCCTCCGCACCCTACTGTGACAGATTGGGAATCAAGTCGGATTTATGGCAACCGGGAGGACAAGGAACGGTCACCTCGGCCTGCCAGCAGCACGGCGCCTTCTAATAAGGCAACGAAGCATCATTTGAAATTTAAAGCAAATTAGATTACCGAGGTCACATCCTTCTGTAGAGACAGCGTCTCCCGTCCTCTCTCTTATGTCTGACATCTCATTCCGAGGCGTCGCATTAGCATTTAAGTGTATTTTTAATAATAGTCTGCTCAGTCCCTCCGTGGAGAGAAGTCCAGAAGATCAGGGCAAGGAGGCCCTCACGTAGAACTATAGAAGGGATACCTAAAGATCATCCAGTCCAACCCCCTTCTGCTATGCAAAAGTATACAACCAAAGCCCTCCCAACAGATGGTCATCTAACCCCTGTTGAAAGACCTGAAGAGGAGACCCCACCAAACTCCCAAGCAACGTCAGATCACACTCTCAAAGAGCATGGCCATTCGGGATTTCTTTCTGATATTCAGGTGGAATTTCTTTTCCTGATGTTTGAATCTGTTGCTCCATTGTGATCTAGTTTCTGGAGGACCTGACTAATCATTGAGGCAAACATGGGAGGACATGGACAAATATTGAGCCAACCATTGAAGGTTGTGTCTAATCACTGAGCCAAACATTTAAGGTCATGGCCAATAATTGAAACAAACATTGGAGAGTATTCCCAGCCTTGGGGTTAATAATTGAAAGTTGACCAGTCATTGAGGCAAACATTGGAAGACGTGGCCAACCACTGAGCCAACCATTGAAGGTTGTGACTATTCATTAAGGCAAAAATGGAGGACATGACGAACCATTGAGACAAACATTGAAATGTTGTGACTAATCATTGAGAAAAACACTGAAGGTCATGGTCAATCATTGAGACAAACATTAGAGGTGAAGGTTGTGACTAAACATTGAGTCAAACACAGGGGGACATGTTCAATAACTGAGACAAACATTGAGCCAACCATTGAAGGTTGTGATTGATCATTGAGTCAAACACTGGAGGACATGTCCAATCATTGAGACAAACATTGAGCCAACCATTGAAGGTTGCAAGTAATCATTGAGTCAAACACTGGAGGACATGTCCAATCATTGAGTCAAACATTGAGCCAACCACTGAAGGTTGTGATTAATCATTGAACCAAGCATTGAAGATCATGACCAATCATTGAGGCAAACATTGGAGGACGTGGCCAACCATTGAGCCAACCATTGAAGGTTGTGACTAATAATTGAGAAAATCACTGAAGGTCATGGTCAATCATTGAGACAAACATTAGAAGTCATGGTCAACCATTGAGCCAACCATTGAGCCAACCACTGAAGATTGTGATCAATCATTGAATCAAACACTGGGGGACATGGCCGATCATTGAGACAAACATTGAGCCAACCATTGAAGGTTGTGACTAATCATTGAGGCAAACATTGGAGGACATGGCCAACCATTGAGCCAATCAGTTGAGGTTGTGACTAATCAATCTCACCCTCAACTGACTAATCATTGAGACAAAAATTAGAGGACATGGTCACCCATTGAGCCAAGTATCCCACCACACATTTGCAATTGTTAAGAAATAGAAATATAAGGGGAAAGGAGAAACTTACAGACAGTCCACTCTTGGTGCCATCCTATAGAATGCCTCATGGCCCAAGGTGACTGCCCTTTGGAGAAGTGCTTCCACTTTGGAACTGGAGGGGTGACATGTGTCCAATCAGGACAGAGGTTGAGGAAAGTGGGCGATGTATATGAGAGATGAGCAGCAATGAGGGATCACAGCACAACCTCCTCCGTAGGACAATCTCTCTTACATGAAGGTCTGGGCACATGTGATTTCCTTCTCTCTCTCTCTCTCTCTCCCCCCCTCCCCTTCCCTGTTTTGAGGGAAAAGTAAACTAAAACGAATTCTCTGAAGTTCTGGGAGACGTTGTGCTCTCCGAGGGAGGCCTCTGCGACACAGGGAGGTTCAAAAGGAAGCGTGCCTTTTCCTCATCTCTTGGGGTCATTGAGGTCTCTGCTCAGCAGGGAAGGGACAACAGAAGGAGGTCGGTGCCGGAATCTGGTTATTTTGGGAGGTTTTTGTTTGACGCTGGACTGTCTTTTTCAAGACTATCACATTTGCACAAAATTGAGAGGGACCGCTGATGCCTCAGAGGAGAAGATCAGAATCCAAAGTGACCTTCACGGATTGGAGAACAGCGAATGCAGCAGATCCCTAGAATCATCAAGTTGGGAGAGACCCCAAGGGATGCCCAAGCTTTGCTATGCAGGGACACATTATTTATTAATTTATTATTATTATTATTATTATTATTATTATTATTATTATTATTTCTTGCACTTCTACCCCACCCTTCTCAACCCCCGAGGGGGGACTCAGGGCGGCTTACAAAAAGACACAATTCGATGCCAGCACAACAACAAGGTAAAAAATAAAACATATATAAACAGTAATTAAAACAATTAAAACAATCCATTATGCATCACAGTCCCTAAAACCAATCTAGTGCTCAACGTTTACCAGCTCAGAGTCCGTAAATTCAATTCCACATTGTCCAATCCATCAATTCTAGTTGTTGCTTGTCCCTTATCTATCCGCCAGATTACCCGAAGGCCTGGTCCCAAATCCATATTTTTAATTTCCTTCTAAAGTAGAGGAGGGATGTCGATGACCTAATTTCCCCAGGGAGTGAGTTCCACAGGTGAGGGGCCACCACCAAGAAGGCCCTGCTCCTTGTCCCCACCAATCTCACTTGTGATAGAGGTGCGGCCGAGAGCAGGGCCCCCCCAAAAGATCTTAAACTCCGAGGCGGGACGTAGAAGGAGATGCGTTCGGACAGGTACGCTGGGCCAGAACCGTATAGGGTTTTGTAGGTCAAAACCAGCACTTTGAATTGTGCTCGGAACTGGATCGGCAGCCAGTGGAGCTGACATAACAGAGGGGTGGTATGCTCCCTGTATGACACTCCGGTGAGTAATCTGGCTGCCGCCCGCTGAACTAATTGAAGTTTCCGAACAGTCTTCAAAGGCAACCCATGTAGAGTGCATTGCAGTAATCTATTCAGGATGTAACAAGAGCATGGACCACTATTTGCCCATGCATTATTTCCTTTAAAGACCTAGGACATTATTTTGG
>NW_026847882.1:45061090-45149906 GCF_025583915.1 Anolis sagrei ordinatus | reverse complement strand
GACAGGTACGCTGGGCCAGAACCGTATAGGGTTTTGTAGGTCAAAACCAGCACTTTGAATTGTGCTCAGAATTGGGTTGGCAGCCAGTGGAGCTGACATAACAGAGGGGTGGTATGCTCCCTGTATGATGCTCCGTTGAGTAGTCTAGCTGCCGCCCGCTGGACTAATTGATGTTTCCGAACAGTCTTCAAAGGCAAACCCATGTAGAGTGCATTGCAGTAATCAATCCAAGCCCACCAGAAAGATGGCCATCCAGTCTGTTGCTTAAAAAGCTATAGGAAATAGTAACTAACTGGTTGTGTGTGTGCCTGGGAAGGGGTGTGTGCCATATCAGACTGTTTGAGAAGCCCTAATCGAGGGGTCCACCCTGGAGACACAATGTGGGAAGGGTCTCCAAGGATGGAGATGATGTATCACCCGTATGTCAGAATATTGGCTTGCCTGGGCACAACCATTCTAGGGAAGGGATATGAGTTATGGAAAGAGGGGAGAAGCCCCCTCCACCGTAATTATTATCGGGTTTTGAGCACCGCCAGATGGAAGGCTACAGAAGACGGCGACGAGAATCAGCATAATCTACATTGCTAAGTAATGTGCCTTCCCCGCATGCCAATGGGATGGGATGCGGTCCAGATCTCCCAGCGCCGGGCACCTGTTTGCGGGATCGTTATAGCGCTCAGCTGTTGTTTCGAGATACGTGGGAATTTGGTAGTTCTTATCAAGGGCAAAGTTGCCAAAACGGCCCCATTATTACAAACAATAACGAAGATGCTAATCTGTGTTGGATCCTAATAACCATCTTGGCGAAGGAAGGACAGGCAGGAACTCCCGTACGATTACGGATGGCGGATCATTAGATATATTAGCAAGGTTGGGTAGAATAAAAATGATGTGTTAGCAGGGGTTCATTAAACTATATTCTCCCAGCCAGGAAGATAGATCAATGCCTTTGCGCCTCATGGATTCGGCCACACCGGAAACCCACCGCCATCTCTTCCCAGGCCATACATCAATGTTGTGGCACCGCGCATTGGCAACCGAGACGGAGAGGGTTTCCGCTTCTCAGTGGGACTCATCGCTGTGCAAGAAAGTAGTCACAATAGGGACCAAAATCAGGAGAAAGGGGGTCGTTTGGGGTCTGGGCTTCAGGGAGCGCTTGACCTCCGACTTCCTTTCTTCTCCAGCTTCACAGAGGAATTCCTTCAAGTTGCAGTTTGAACTGCATCGTCAGTGTAGACTTCGATACATACAGACATACGGACTCATATGGTTATATACACTGTCTATATGCTCAGTCTAGACTTATATGATGCACTTCATTGCAGTTACACTGGATAACATGAGTTCTCACTGACCATATAATGCAGTTAGATGTGCATTAAGTGGGCAATGTAGATAGGGCCTTAGCTGAGAATGGGTCTACACTGCCATGTAATGCAGTTTGGTCAGTGTTGGCTCATATAATGCAGTTCAGTGTGGTTAAACTGCATTAAATGGATCTACACTGCATTATATGGCAGTGTAGATCTGGACTTACTTGAGGATGGGTCTACACTGCCATATAATGCAGTGTAAATGCAGTTCAGTGAGGTTAAACTGCATTTAATTGGTCTATACTGCATTATTTGGCAGTGTAGTTCCAGACTTGGTTGAAGATGGGTCTACACTGCCATATAATACAGTGTGAATGCAGTTCTGTGAGGTTAAACTGCATTAAATGAATCTACACTGCATTATATGGCAGTAGATCCGGATTTAGTTGAGGATGGGTCTGCACTGCCACATAATGCGGTGTGAGTACAGTTCAGTGCAGGTCAACTGCATTGAATGAGTCTACATTGCATTATATGGTCATGTAGATCCAGACTTAGTTGAGGATAGATCTGCACTGCCATATAATGCAGTGTGAGTACAGTTCAGTGCGGTTAAACTGCATTGAATGAGTCTACAGTGCATTATATGGCCATGTAGATCCACACTTAGTTGAGGATGGGTCTGCACTGCCATATAATACAGTGTGATTTCAGTTCAGTGCAGGTCAATTGCACTGAATGAGTCTACACTGCATTATATGGCAGTGTAGATCCAGACTTAGTTGAGGATGGGTCTGCACTGCCATATGTGCATGCAATTCAGTGAGGTTAAACTGCATTGAATTGGTCTATACTGCATTATATGGCAGTGTAGATCCAGAATTAGTTGAGGATGGGTCTACACTGCCATATAATGCAATGTGAGTGCAGTTCAGTGCAGATCAACTGCATTGAATGGGTCTATACTGCATTATATGGCAGTGTAGATCTGGACTTAGTTTAGGATGGGTCTGCATTGCCATATAATGCTGTGTGCATGCAATTCAATGAGGTTAAACTGCATTGAATTGGTGTATACTGCATTATATGTCAGTGTAGATCCAGAATTAGTTGAGGATGGGTCTACACTGCCATATAATGCAATGTGAGTGCAGTTCAGTGCAGGTCAACTGCATTGAATGAGTCTACACTGCATTATATGGCCATGTAGATCCAGACTTAGTTGAGTATGGGTCTGCACTGCCATATAATGCAGTGTGTGTGCAGTTCAGTGTGGTTAAACTGCATTGAATGGGTCTACACTGCATTATACGGCCTCAGTATTCCCTTTGGCTTATTGCTTGGGAGGATGTTGGAACGTGGTGTCCAGGAAGGCTATTCATGAATCCCTCTGGCCACAGAGCCAGCGCAGTTGGGGAGCTCCACAAGCGGTGCAGACGTCTCCATCCTGGGTGCCGCGGGCCCCTTTCTTCAATCTTTGCTGCGAATGCCCTTGTCTCGGCGTGAGCTCGGCTCGGATCCCGCTGGGCCAACACCGGCTGCTGTGCTCCGGCCTCTTTGTCGCGTGTTGTTCTGTTTGTTTTCTGCCCAGGGTTCGCAACCCCTGGAGAAGAACACTTTTGTCATCCCATATTGCAAACCTGTCGGTTCGACAACGGCACTAATGAAACTCAGGAAAAAGGCAATTCCCCTTCTCTGTGTCGGCACAATAGGAGAGCTTGTCTGGCTCTGAAGGAAGGAAGAAGGAAGGAAGGGAGGAAAGGGGGAAAGAGAAGTGTGTGTGCGGTTCTGGGGAGGGCAGGTCCTTTATTAATAGGTCTTCATGCTCAAGGGAGTTGGAAGGGAAACTGCACTGAAGGAGGAAGGAACCAAAGCAGAATGGGACCATTGGGGTTCGGGGCATGGATTCGTTTCCAGGTCTGTGGTCAAGCTTTGGGGCAGAAGGGTCTCTTATAATAATAATAATAATAATAATAATAATAATAATAATAATAATAATGAACCTTTATTTATACCCCGCTACCATCTCCCGCAGGACTCGGTGCGGCTTACAAGAGGCCGAGCCCAAATACAACAACAATAAAACACAACAACAACAATACAACAATCAATAACTCATAACAAAGCAAAACAATAACAATAATATCACAACGCATTTAAAACCTGTGGCGGGGCCAAATGCAAGGATTAAAATTTTAAAATGCTGGGCATGTTCAAGAGAAATGGGATGGATGTTTTAGGGATCGGTGGGCGTGCAGACAGTTCTAAATCTCTCATAAAGTGCATTTGAGACCTGTTGCTTGGGATTCCTTATTCTGGGAAGGCACACTGGAACAACCACATTTTCAAGCTCCTTCTAAAGACTGCCAATGTTGGGGCTTGCCTGATGTCCTAGGGGAGGGAGTTCCAGAGTCAAGGGGCCACCACCGAGAAGGCCCTGTCCCTTGTCCCCACCAATCGCACCTGCGATGCAGGAGGGATCGTGAGCAGGGCCTCAGATGAATGTAGAGATCGTGTGGGTTCATATACGGAAATGCGGTCACGCAGGTAGGTGGGTCCCAAACCGTTTAGTAGCATCTTATGGATGCTATGCAACCAAAATGAGCAGTGTTGGTTCTTGGGGGTCTTATTGGACCCTCAGTGGCACAGTGGATTAAACCCCTGTGCCAGCAGGACTGAAGACTGACAGGTCACAGGTTTGAATCCGGAGAGAGTGTGGGTGAGCTCCCTCTCTCAGCTCCAGCTTCCACATGAAAGAAGCCTCCCACAAGGGTGGTAGAACATCAAAGTATCCAGGCATCCCTTGGGCAACATTCTTGCAGATGGCCAATTCTCTCACACCAGAAGCAATTTGCAGTTTCTCAAAAAAAAAACAAAAAAAAAAGGAGCCCAGAAAGATATTATTTCGTGGCCCTTGACACCCCCAGAATCTCCATACATTACTTTCTATGGCCAAAGAAAGACAGCCAATTGCCCTGAAGCCTAAAGGGGCCACAAGGCAGCTTCTCAATAGATTACCATGTTTAATATAGATATTTTTCAAAGATACAGAGAAGAAAACAGTTGGATTGCCGTTCAAATAGGAATGGAAGGAATAGTGGGAAATGGGGGGGGGGGGAATGGTCATGCAACTTGAGAATCAAAAAGATGAAAATCTTGGACGGATGAATATTGTTTTTGCAATTTTGGAGTCATTCCGCGCAAAACCTTTGGAAGGGGTGCCTTCTTTGCACAGAAAACAGCATAGAAAAAATATATATATTTTGTGCAGAAACGAATACATTTTTACACAGAAAATATTTCTATGCAGAAAAAGTCTTTCCTGCACAGAAAAAGTTTTTTCTGCACAGAAATGTTCTATTAATTGGGGGCTTATTGTCAACATTGACACTGAAATTCAACACTGCCTGAGCTTTGTGAGTGCAGCATTTTTTCGAATGAAGCAGAGAGTGTTTGAGGACCGGGACATCCGTAGGGATACCAAGGTGCTTGTTTAAAGCTATTGTCCTCCCAACCCTGCTATATGCCTGTGAAACGTGGACTGTCTACAGAAGTCACATGCAGCTCCTGGAACGATTCCATCAGCGCTGCCTCCGGAAAATCCTGCAAATCTCCTGGGAAGACAAGCGGACAAATGTCAGCGTGCTGGAAGAAGCAAAGACCACCAGCATTGAAGCGATGGTCCTCTGCCATCAACTCCGCTGGACCGGCCACGTTGTCCGGATGCCTGACCACCGTCTCCCAAAGCAGTTGCTCTACTCCGAACTCAAGAACGGAAAACGGAATGTTGGTGGACAGGAAAAGAGATTTAAAGATGGGCTCAAAGCCAACCTTAAAAACTCTGGCATAGACACTGAGAAACTGGGAAGCCCTGGCCATGAGCGCTCCAGCTGGAGGTCAGCTGTAACCAGCAGTGCTGTGGAGTTTGAGGAGGCATGAATTGAGGGCGAAAGAGAGAAACGTGCCAAGAGGAAGGCGCGTCAAGCCAACCCCGACTGAGACCGCCTTCCACCTGGAAACCAGTGCCCTCACTGTGGAAGAAGATGCAGGTCAAGAAGAGGGCTCCACAGTCACCTACGGACCCACTGCCAGTACATCGATCTTGGAGGACCATCATCCTCAGACTACGAGGATGATGGTCCTCCAAGATGTTTGATCAGGATCGAAAACAGTATGTATTGCATTTGTATGCCTCCTTTCTCCCATAACACTAGGCAACAAAATTTGGAGAAAAAAAATCTGTTCCTGGTTTGAAAGTATTATTTCCTGTTTAATTGTGCAATCCTGACTTTGAAAGTAGCTGTTGTTCTCTGGAAACTTCATGTTTGTGTCACAAACTATGTCGAATGGCTTGAGACTCAAAAATGAGACAGAGATATTCATTGAAAAACTAGAGCAAAATGTGCTGCTGTAGGATGTCATGCAATAAAAAACAACAACATTCTTGCAGTTTAATAAACGTTTCCCATGTTTTAATGATACAACCAATTAGGAAATGCTATGTATAACCCAGGAACAAAAGTCATAGTGTTCCATAGTGTAAAGAGACCCAAGATGGCATTCCAGTACAGCAAGCAGTGACATAGAAATAGTTTCTGGACAGAAAAATGTCATTTTTTTTGCACAAAAACAACCGGTTGTGAATTTTGTACAGAATACATTCCAAATTGCAAATGGTCTTTGCAAACTGTGTCATTTTTGCAATGGGGAGAGAAGGGCCGAGGTTGTTCCTTGCTTCGGAAGTCATTTCGGAACCATTGGCAACCATCTTTGAGAGTTCTTGGAGAACGGGAGAAGTTCCAGCAGATTGGAGGAGGGCCAATGTGGTCCCAATCTTCAAGAACGGAAAAAAGGATGACCCAAACAACTACCGTCCGGTCAGCCTCACGTCGATACCGGGCAAGATTCTGGAAAAGATTGTTAAGGAAGTGGTCTGCAAACACTTAGAAACAAATGCAGTCATCGCTAATAGTCAACATGGATTTATCAAAAACAAGTCATGCCAGACTCATCTGATCTCTTTCTTCGATAGAGTTACAAGCTGGGTAGATGCGGGGAATGCCGTGGATGTAGCGTACCTGGATTTCAGTAAGGCCTTCTTGGACAAGGTCCCCCATGACCTTCTGGCAAGGAAACTAGTCCAATGTGGGCGAGGCAAAACTACGGTGAGGTGGATCTGGAATTGGTTAAATGGACGAACCCAGAGGGTGATTCTCCCCAAGGCTTCCTCTTCTTCATCCTGGAAAGTGTCCAATTCTGGGCACCACAATTCAAGAGAGATATGGACAAGCTGGAATGTGTCCAGAGGAGGGCGACTAAAATGATCAAGGGTCTGGAGAACAAGCCCTATGAGGAGCGGCTTAAGGAGCTGGGCATGTTTAGCCTGAAGAAGAGAAGGCTGAGAGGAGACATGATAGCCATGTATAAATATATGAGAGGAAGCCACAGGGAGGAGGGAGCAAGCTTGTTTTCTGCTTCCTGGAGACTAGGACGCGGAACAATGGCTTCAAACTACAAGAGAGGAGATTCCATCTGAACATTAGGAAGAACTTCCTGACTGTGAGAGCCATTCAGCAGGGGAACTCTCTGCCCCGGAGTGTGGTGGAGGCTCCTTCTTTGGAAGCTTTTAAGCAGAGGCTGGATGGCCATCTGTCAGGGGTGATTTGAATGCAATTTTCCTGCTTCTTGGCAGGAGGTTGGACTGGATGGCCCATGAGGTCTCTTCCAACTCTGTGATTCTAGGATTCCTTTGGGACGAAATTTCACGAGGGATCCCCCCTTTCTGCCGGCACTTTGTCGTCTGGAGTCCATCAATCGACTGGCCGTTTGCTGCCCGTGTCCCTTTGCTCTGGCTCCATCTCTGCCCGCTTTCCCGAGCCAGGAGAAAGAGCTTTTGCTGGCAGACAGCCTCTGGGCACATTGGATTTCTCTCCCCTTCCCTTCTTGCTAAAGGGGCATTGATTAGTAGCGTTGCCTGAAACATAACAATGTGCCAATACTTCCCTTGTTCTATGACAGATTGCAACGCCAATGCCGGGCTAATGCAGTTATTTCTCCTTATTATACGCTAATGCTTACAAAATAGCTGACAGTTAGCCCAGCTCATTAGGGCAAATCGTTGCTTTCCTGGCCTCGAACATCGTTGTCTCCTTGGTAATGATCCGGTTTTGGGGTTTGTGGGCGAAGCCGGAGACCCAGAAGCTCCCTCTCTCTCAGGAAGCCCAGGTTTCCTGCAACGAACCTCAAGTGGAACCACGAATGAACCTGGTCCGTGTCCTTAGGCGACCCCACATTGTTTACGATGCCCAACTCTGAGTCCAGTGGAGTCTCCTTCCAACAGAGACTGGATAGCCATCTGTCAAGAGCGCTTGGGTTGTATCTTCCTGTTTGGCCAAATGGGGTTGGACTAGGTGGCCCTTGGAGTCTCTTCCAACTCTAGGTTTACAGTATTTCTCATTCCTTCACCCCAAAAGGAGGCCCCAAACCATCTCCTTCGATCTGTGGGCTTCTGAGATTCAAAGTAAGGTTGGGTCTACACTATCATTTCATGCAGTTCGAACACATGGATGTGGTTTTTGAACAGCACATGCTGCAGACGTGAATTTGAGCCCTATATCCCAGAATATCAAGGCAGAAAATCCCACAATATCTGTTTTGAACTGCATTATCTGAGTCCACACTGCCATATATTCCAGTTCAAAGCAGATAATGTGGGATTTTCTGCCTTGATATTATGGGATATAGGGCTGTGCAGAAGGTCCCTAAGTAACAAAATTTAAAAAACGTTCTGTTCCTGGTTTGAAAATATTATTCCTGTTTAATTGTTCAGTCCTTACTGTTCTACTCCAGAAACTTTGTTTATTGTGGATGACACAAACTACGTTGAATGGGCGGAGGCTCAACGAAAGATATCAGTTGATAAACTATAGCCAAACGTGTGATAGCAGGATGTCCCTCCCGCAAAAACATAGTTTCAGAGGTTTAATAAACTTTCCCCATGTTTTTATGATAGATAGATATCATAGGAAATGATATTTATAATCCAGGAAACAAAAATTATGTCACATAGTGTTGCTGTTGCTGTTATTATTATTATTATTTGAAACACAACAAGATGAGTCCACAGTAGACATTCTGCTGGCTGTTGTATTGGATCACACGTCGGATATTATTACTATTATTATTATTATTATTATTATTATTATTATTATTATTTGAAACACAACAAGATGAGTCCACAGTAGACACTCTGCTGGCTGTTGTATTGGATCACACGTCGGACACTTCCCAAGTGTCTAGGACTGTGTGATGTATCGGCGAATGATGTGTGCAGATCCCAGTAAGGTGGCCTTCTGCAGCTGGCAGGTGGTAATTTTGTCAGTGCTAATTGTGTTTAAGTGCAGGCCAGGGTCTTTAGGTGCTGCACCCAGTGTGCCAACCACCACTGGAACCCCCTTGACTGGCTTGTGCCACAGTCTTTGCAGTTTGATCTTTAAATCCTTGTATCATGTAAGCTTTTCCAGTTGTTTCTCTGCAATCCTGCTATCACCTGGGATTGCAACATTGACAATCCACACTTTGTTTTTTCCAACGTTTGTGAGGTCAGGAGCATTATGTTTCCAAAACTTTGCCTGTCTGAATCCGGAAGTTGCAGAGTAGCTTGACGTGTTCATTCTCTGTACCTTTTTCCGGCTTGTGATCCCACCTGTTCTTTGTGGCAGGCAGATGGGGTTTGTGGCACAAGTTCCAATGGATCATCTGAGCCTCTGTTATGCCTCTGCTTGTAGTCTGTCTGCGCAATCTTCTTGCAGCAGCTGAGGATGGGATCTATTGTTTCATCTGCTTCCTTGCAAAGTCTACATTTGGGATCTGTTGTCAACTTTTCAATTCTGGCTTTGATGGCATTGGTTCGAATGACATGTTCTTGGGCTGCCAGAATCAGGCCCTCCTCCGTCTCCTTTTTCAGAGTTCCATTTGTGAGCCACATCCATTATTATAATTATAATTATTATGAAGTATAACACATCATCAGGATGTGGGTCATGACTGTCCAGCCCCATTTCGACTTCTTCAAAACTGTAGTCAGATTAGGTTCTTGTGGGTTTTTTTGGGCTATAGGGCCATGTTCTAGAGGCATTTCTCCAGATTCTTGTTGTCTTCCAAGAGACCTGTGTGCCGTTTGAGCCTTTGGGGTTCTGATTCTGCGTGGCTCTTTTGGTGGCTTGCCTTTGGGAAGCGCCGCTTTCTCCATGCAAAACAAGCCAGTGGTGGCTGACTTTGTTTCCTGCCAGCCCAGGAGAGCCCTTTGGAGCCCCATTAGTGCCTTCTTGACTCGGTGACGCTCCCTCTTGCGAAAGGGTCAAAGCACCGCTGGGGAGATTTCCACCAAATGGGCCTCGTTTGTCACCAGGCGGTCAGAGCGGCTCCTTCCAGGCCCTTTGCCGCTCACACCGTCTGCCGGAGCCCCGTTCTGACAGGTGTGAAGTGGCCTGGATCAACAGGCGCACAGGCTCAGGCCGCCTCCCTGCATGCCTAATGACAGCACCCATCAGCCAGCCACCCCTGCTTTCATTGGCTTCGTCCTTTCTTGTCAAGGGAACCGCATCAACAGCCCAGGCACACTCCTTGAATCTTGCAAAATAGGCTGCTTTCCCCTTTCCTTGGCAGCTCTTCTCATGCATGTTTCAGCAGCAGGACGCGCCGCAGTCTGTGGGCTTGCAAGAAGTCTCCTTTCTCCCTCCTTATGCATGTTTATGGACACATTTGTGCATGCATGCACAACAGGCTGCAGGGGCTACTGAGAATAAAACACCATAAGAAAAGATCCTGAATCTATCTATCTATCTATCTATCTATCTATCTATCTATCTATCTATCTATCTACTTTATTTATATATCATCCTATCTCAGGGCGGTGAACAACAAAATCAGTAAACATTCAATGCCATACAACAAACATAAGTAAATACCCATCCCACTCAAATCCCGAACAAATATAGGCTGGTTCTACCTTTCCATCTAAAGCAGTGCATGTTAGATAGAAATGGCACAGCATTTCTAATCACGCAAAAATATTGTTTGATGAACATGTAATATATTGATAGCACCTGGGTAATGACCATGAATGTCATGATGCAATACCTAACAGAGGGTGGTCATGGCTGAATCATAACTATGTGAGGTGACTCCATATATATATATATATATATATATATATATGTATCTATCTATCTATCTATCTATCTATCTATTATCATTATGTATAGACCCTGAGAAGACAATTATGCTGGGGAAAGTGGAAGGCAAAAGGAAGAGGGGCCGACCAAGGGCAAGATGGATGGATGGCATCCTTGAAGGGACTGGACTGACCTTGAAGGAGACCTTGGGGGTGGTGACGGTCGACAGGGAGCTCTGGCGTGGCTGGTCCATGAAGTCATGAAGAGTCGGAAATGACTGAACAAATCAACAACAATATATATATATATACATACATACATACATACATACATACATACATACATACATACACACACACAGAGAGAGAGAAAGAATCCACCTTTCTCTCTCCTGTGCAACTCTATGTGAGTACTGCCTTGGTTAGACTACACCTGGAATATTGTGTTCAGTTTTGGGCACCATAATTGAAGAGAGATATGGACAAGTCTGGAGAACAAGCCCTATGAGGAGCGGCTTAAAGAGCTGGGCATGTTTAGCCTGAAGAAGAGAAGACATGATAGACATGTATAAGTATGTGAGAGGAAGCCACAGGAAGGAGCGAGCTTGTTTTCTGCTTCCCTGGAGACTAGGACGCGAAACAATGGCTTCAAACTACAAGAGAGGAGATTCCACCTGAACATGAGGAAGAACTTCCTGACTGTGAGAGCCGTTCAGCAGTGGAACTCTCTGGAAGCTTTGGAAGCTTTGAAAGCTTTGGAAGCTTTGAAACAGAGGCTGGATGGCCATCTGTCAGGGGTGATTTAAATGCAATATTCCTGCTCCTTGGCAGAATGGGGTTGGACTGGATGACCCACCAGGTCTCTTCCAACTCTACGATTCTATTATTATTATTATTATTATTATTATTATTATTATTATTATTATTATTATTAAGCAGAGGCTGGGTGGCCATCTGTTGGGGTGCTTTGAGTGCAATTTTCCTGCTTCTTGGCAGAATGGGGTTGGACTGCATGGCCCATGAGGTCTCTTCCAACTCTTCGATTCTATGATTTGCATATCCTGTTTGTATATATTGCAACTGTGAAGATTAAAGCCTCTGGATATTTTGGGTGAAAACCTGAATCTGTGAGTTTACAAAACAATGTGTGGATAAGATCAGATGCTGGCTGTGGGACTCTGCTGAGAGATGGGCTGACGAACATGTTTTTGCCAGGAAGGAGTCTGCTGTATTTTGCTTGTTTCTGGATACTTGCTATCTAGCTTGCAGGGAGGTCATGATGTGGACACTATAAATCACTTCACAGCATCCCACGACAGTGCACAGGGGCAATCTGCAGAAACATTGCACACTCACATGCCATTCACCATCATGTGCAATTCTGCTTCTTCTACCATGCATACGTCATCATCCAAAAAGAAAAACAAATGATTCCATTTCACACCCAAATCCATGTGTGCATCTCCATGCAGTATGTAGCATTCACAAACACACCCCCGTGCCTTCGTGTGGAAGGTCAATATGCATCTATATGCAAAAAAATATTGGCAGCCATCTCTCCACAAATGTCAACACTGAAACCGAAATACAACACCGCCTGAGCTCTGCGAGTGCAGCATTTTTTCTGAATGAAGCAGAGAGTGTTTGAAGACTGGGACATCCGTAGGAAGACCAAGGGCTTGTTTATAAAGCTATTGTCCTCCCAACCCTGCTATACGCCTGCGAGACGTGGACTGTCTACAGATGTCAACACTGAGACTGAAATACAACACCACCTGAACTCTGGGAGTGCAGCATTTTCCGAATGAAACACAGAGTGTTTGAGGACCGGGACATCCGTAGGGAGACCAAGGGGCTTGTTTATAAAGCTATTGTCCTCCCAACCCTGCTATATGCCTGCAAAACGTGGACTGTCTACAGATGTCAATATTTGACACCGAAATACAACACCGCCTGAGCTCTGCGAGTGCAGCATTTTTCCGAATGAAGCAGAGAGTGTTTGAGGACCGGGACATCCGTAGGGAGACCAAGGTGCTTGTTTATAAAGCTATTGTCCTCCCAACCCTGCTATACACCTGCGAGATGTGGACTTGTCTACAGATGTCACATGCAGCTCCAGGAACGATTCCATCAGCACTGCCTCCGAAAAATCTTGCAAATCTCTTGGGAAGACAGGCGGGGAAATGTCAGCGTCCTGAAATAAGAACCAAAGACCACCAATATGGAAGCGATGGTCCTCCACCATCAACTACGCTGGACCAGATACCCAACCACCGTCTCCCAAAGCAGTTGCTCTGCTCTGAACTCAAGAATGAAAAATGGAATGTTGGAGGACAGGAAAAGAGATTGAAAGATGGGCTCAAAGCCAACCTTAAAAACTCTGGCATAGACACTGAGAACTGGGAAGCCCTGGCCCTTGAGCGCTCCAGCTGGAGGTCAGCTGTGACCAGCAGTGCTGCAGAATTTGAAGAAGCACACATGGAGGGCGAAAGAGAGAAACGTGCCAAGAGGAAGGCGCATCAAGCCAACCCTGACCGAGACTGCCTTCCACCTGGAAACCAATGCTCTCTTTGTGGGAGAACATGCAGGTCAAGAATAGGGCTCCACCATCACCTACGGACCCACCGACAGGACACTACACTTGGAGGACCATCATCCTCGGACTACGAGGGATCGCCTAAGTAATTTCCCTCCCAACCCTGCTTTACGCCTGCGAAACGTGGACTGTCTACAGACGTCACATACAACTCCTGGAATGATTCCATCAGTGTTGCCTCTGAAAATCTTGCAAATCTCTTGGGAAGACAAGTTGACAAATGTCAGAAGCAAAGACCACCAGCATTGAAGCAATGGTCCTCCGCCATGAACTCCGCTGGACCGGCCAGTCACCTACGGACCCACCTCCAGGACACCGATCTTGGAAGACAATCCTTCTTGGACAACGAGGGATCGCCTAACTACAACATATGCAAAAAACAAGGATTCGTACCCCATATGCCACAGCGCTCTTTCTGCACCCTTAAGCTGAACACACTGGTCCTACATTGGACAACAATGTCAAGTGGCTCTTCCAAGGGAACCTAGACTTGTGTCCGCCTCCAAGAGAACTGCATTCCAAATTTGGGACGACGTCTCAGATCTCCCTCTTCTTTGAGGCAGTTGGATTCCTTCAAGAACTTCCTCGGGTCTCTCCAATTATGCATCGTCCATCCTGGCCGGCCTTCCCCTCGCCTTCCATAACTGCTGATCCTTGCATGCCACAAATGCCTTGCGTCAGGCAAAATGCTCTCTCTCTGGCTCATCCCTGAGTGCTGGGCCGGCCTCCCTCCTCCCCAAAAATGTTCCTAGTCATCATCTAAATTTAGGAGGAAGCGAAACCCCTGAGCGTTTTTTGCCTCGGCCACGAAGGCCTTCTCGCTGGCGGCTTCAATGGCAGCCATCACAAAGGGCCGTCTTGTTAAACAGAGGGATGGAGGGAGCGAGGGAGCGGAGCCGGAGGAAGGTGTGCGGCAGGGAGAGATCTAAATATAACACATGCAAAATGCAGAGAGAGCTTTGCTAGGTCAGGGGTTTCTCTTGATCCCCCCCCCCCTTCCCTCCCGCCATGCCTTGGATCACACACACATCATTTCTGCTGCTGCTGCTATAAATGTCCCAAGGACAGTTCGGAACAGAGATGGAGGAGATGGAGGCACCGCCATCAGAGAGTGAAAATCCTCCCTTCCTTCATTTGTTCGTTCATCCTTCCATCCACACATCCGTCTGTCCGTCCCTCTGCTTTCCATTCTGCCACGGCATCCTCTTAATGAGGCTTAATGCAGGAGGAAATGGCCATCCTAAAAATAATGTGGGGCCGGCGGACTAACGACATCATTAGCAAACTCCAGGCCTTCAGGGTTTCAAGCACTTTGGATGAGGCATTTTCTGCATGTGCCAGGCCCATTAGAGTTGTCATCTAACGGGACGGTTTGGAAGGAGGAATGGAGAAGGGACATTCGTTGATTGAGACATTTGTAGGGAGCCCTCTCTTCCCATCAAGATCTGCTCAAAGTTCAGGGATTTCAGGACCCTTTTCAACAACGGTGCTTACTTACTTACTTAGGCGATCCCTTGTTGTCCGAGTAGGATAGTCCTCCACCGTCACTGTCATGGCAGTGGGTCCATAGCTGACTATGGAACCCTATTCTTGATCCGCATGTTCTCCTGCAGTGTAATGTCCAGGCGGTCTTTTCATCCCTCCTCCCAGTTGTAAGACACAGTCCTACAAGGGCCAGAAAAATAGTACAGGTCAATGACTGGCTTAGAAAATGGTGTCAGGAGGAACGCTTTGGCTTCCTCAACCATGGCCTGCCTTTCCAGGAGGATAGCCTACTGGCAAGGGATGGGGTGCATCTCACACAAGTAGAAAACACCTTTTTGCTCACAGACTCGCAAACCTAATTAGGCGCACTTTAAACTAGGCCCACTGGGGGAGGGGGACAACAGCCTTGCGAACACTACTTTACCCACAATGTCAGGGAACCGCCAGAAGGCTAAACAGAGGGCTGCACAAACACGAGGACCAAGTACCAAAAGCACAATAATCCCAAATAAACAGCTCAGGGGAAGATCTCAGGGGCTCACATGTCTTTACACTAATGCACAGAGCATGGGAAATAAACAAGACAAACTCCAACTTTTAGCACAACACCACAAATATGATGTCATAGGCATCACTGAAACCTGGTGGGATGACTCCTATCGCTGGAATGTAGACATCGAGGGCTATAACCTCTTTCACAGAAACCGAACAAAGGGGAAAAGAGGCGTAGTCTTATATGTCAAAAACTGTTACTCTGCAGAAGAGATGCAAGACAGCAATCCGGGAAACCAGCTTGAAAGCATCTGGATAAGAATCAAGGGAACTGGGACTCAAAAAGATCTCGTTGTAGGCGTCTACTACAGACCTCCAAGCCAGGAGGAAGAACTTGATGAAGTCTTCTGCCAACAGTTGACCAAACAGGCACAGAGATGTAGTAGTCATGGGCGATTTCAACTATCCCGATATTTGCTGGAAAACAAACTCGGCCAAGAGTACAAGGTCCAACAAATTCCTCGCTTGCCTTGCAGACAATTTCATGGTCCAGAAGGTAGAAGAGGCAACAAGGGGATTGGCTACTCTTGATCTCATCCTAACAAATGCGGAGGACCTGATCGATGCGGTTGAAGTGGTAGGATCCTTAGGGGCAAGTGACCATGTGCTCCTGCAATTTGAGGTACAAAGGAAGGCCGAAACTAAGACAAGTCAAACCCGCATTTTGGACTTTAGGAGAGCTGATTTCCAAAAAATGAAGGAAACACTGAGCAGCATTCCGTGGACACAGATACTAAAAGACAAGGGAGTTATGGATGGATGGGAGTTTCTCAAGAGTGAAATACTCAAGGCGCAATTGCAAACTGTGCCAACAAAGAGAAAAAATAGGACAAGTGCAAAGAAGCCAGAATGGATGTCCAAAGAACTTCTAACTGTGCTAAGACACAAAACAGACATGCACAAGAAGTGGAAAAAGAGAGAAATCACCAAAGAAGAATTCAAACAAATAGCCAACACCTGTAGGGAAAAGGTACACAAGGCTAAAGCATAAAACGAGCTCAGGTTTGCCAGGGGCATTAAAAACAATAAAAAGGGCTTCTTTTCTTATGTCAGTAGAAAAAGGAAGAACAAAGAAGCAATAGGGTCTCTTTGAGGAGAAGATGGGGCAATGCTGACAGGGGATAGGGAAAAGGCAGAACTACTTAATGCCTTCTTTGCCTCGGTCTTCTCACAAAAAGAAAGCCATCTTCAACCTCAGCAAGATGGAGTGGATGAGGGATTAGAGAACAAGATGGATGGATGGCATCCTCGAAGTGACTGGATTGATCTTCAAGGAGCTGGGGAAGGTGACGGCTGATAGGGAGCTCTGGCGTGGGCTAGTCCATGAGGTCACCAAGAGTCGGAAACGACTGAACGAATAAACAACAACAACAAAGTGTTTGATCTAAGGTGACACTGAGATGTTTAGGATGGAAACAATGTTCAAGCTCTTGACCTTCCCAGGTGACTTTCATTTTCCTGTTGGATTCAGTGTTGCGTAGGTGGAAGGCACACGCTTGTGTCTTGGCAGGGTTAGGTTTCAGGTGCTTATCTTTGCAGTAGCTGGAGAGATCTTTCAAGGCATTAGTAAGTTGGATTTCAAGTGTTTCAAAGTCTTTTGCTTGTGTTGTTAGGCCAAGGTCATCAGCATATATGAAGATCTTTGTGAGTGGTAGTTGTGGCTGATCATTAGTAAAGATATTAAACAAGGTCGGTGCAAGAGCGCTACCTTGGAGTAAATGGTGAGATGACAAGAACTGTGAAGGTCTTCTGCTGTTCCAGATACTAAATGACTTCCCAATGGGTGAAAGTGGCCAAAAAGGAGACAACACCCTAAACGTTAGGAAGAACCTCTTGACTATAAGCAATGGAATGGAGGGAAGTTGACCTCTCCTTCTTTGGTTGGATGGACATCTCTCAAGAGGACCTTAGTACTGGAAGAATGGGGTTGCAAGTCAGACAGAGACTTCAATGCTTAGCTTTGAGCATCACACCCCATTGTTCCTGGCCATCACTTCCTGATATCCGTTCATGCATCTGCATTTTTCATCCAGAAATGCCGGGGTCGCAAAAGACCCGTCTGTGGGGAGCCATCTTTACATTGGCACGCGATGGGCTTGTTTCTCTTAATTATTCCCGATATCCCACCTGTCATGGCTGTCAGCCTTCCCCCTCCGGGCAGCAGTAGATACCACTTCTCATCTCCTGCCCTTAGGGGACGTTACTCTATTTATTCCAGCAAATGGGCAAGATGTCCAGGCTAATTAGGAAAAAAGGGGGACGTTTCCCACACCCAAACAAGGAAAATGTTTATTTCCAGAGAAGGACCCAGTCCACTTCTGTTGGTATCAGCACTCCAAGACTCCTGACTGACAGATCTCTCCCACACAAGGTCTCCTTGTGTGGGAGAGCCAACAATGTGGTGTGGCGGCAAAAAAAGCCAATGGGATGTTGGCCTGCATCAAGAGGAGCCTAGTGTCTAGATCTAGGGAAGTCATGCTCCCCATGCTCTATTCCGCTTTGGTTAGACCACTTTACCTGGAATATTGTGTCCAATTCTGGGCACCACAATTCAAGAGAGATATTGACAAGCTGGAATGTGTCCAGAGGAGGGCGACTAAAATGATCAAGGTCTGGAGAACAAGCCCTATGAGGAGCGGCTTAAAGAGCTGGGCATGTTTCGCCTGAAGAAGAGAAGGATGAGAGGAGACCTGATAAGGGCCATGTATTAATATGTGAGAGGAAGTCACAGGGAGGACGGAGCAAGCTTGTTTTCTGCTTCCATGGAGACTAAGACGCAATGGAGCCATGGCTTCAAACTACAAGAAAGGAGATTCCATCTGAACATGAGGAAGACCTTCCTGACTGTGAGAGCCGTTCAGCAGTGGAACTCTCTGCCCCGGAGTGTGGTGGAGGCTCCTTCTTTGGAGCCTTTTAAAGAGAGGCTGGGTGGCCATCTGTCAGGGGTGCTTTGAATGCAATATTCCTGCTTCTTGGCAGAATGGGGTTGGACTGGATGATGGCCCAGGAGGTCTCTTCCAACTCTAGGATTCTAGGATTCTATGATCCTTTCTATCCCCTTTTCTGGATTGCTAGACTATAGTCCTTGGAATTGAGGTTTTTCCTTTCCTCTGTTGGATGATGCCTTGGGATTGACGTTGCTTTTCATCAGGAGCCATTTTGTTGCTCCTTCAGCCCCAAACCCAAAGAAATGGAGACCTTAGATGGCCTCCTCATTCTCACTCATATGCGTATGAAACTGGAAGCCGGCCACGTAGTCATTCAAAGACATGCTTGCCTATGCACAAAACCCCGATCTTGCTTTTGCCTCTTTCACACGGTCCATAATGAATGGATTGTGGCATTGTTGACCCCTTGGATGGCTTAGGAGGACAAGGGCAAAAGTGACCAAAACACGTCTTTTTTTCTATCCAAAGAAGCGACACAATTGCAGTGGGTTGTTGTAGGTTTTCCCAGGCTATATGGCCATGTTCTAGAGGCATTCTCTCCTGACATTTCGCCTGCATCTATGGCAAGGATCAGGATTATTTTAATATATGTGTGTTATGGCGACAATTTTTATGCTTATATTTTGTTTTGTTAATCTTATGGTTATGTTGTTTTTTACTTTGTATGTTTTGTGATGTTACCTGGGAACCGCTCTGAGTCTCCTCGGGGAGATGGAGCGGTATATAAAGAAAGTTTTATTATTTTATTATATTATTATTATTATTATTCCATAGGGACTGCACGTTGGAAACCCCCAAAATGTTGATGGAAGGCCTTGGGAAGGGGAGCCTGGTTCAACAATTTAAGAGTCATGACCCAACGGGATCAATAATAAAGTTTTATTATTTTATTGTATTATTATTATTATTCTCCATGGCAATGGCTCTTGGACATAATCAACATGTTTGATGAACCAAAGACTACGTGCCATAGGGACTGCACGTTGGAAACCCCCAAAATGTTGATGGAAGGCCTTGGGAAGGGGAGCCTGGTTCAACAATTTAAGAGTCATGACCCAACGGGATCAATAATAGAGTTTTATATTATTATTATTATTTTATTGTATTATTATTATTATTCTCCATGGCAATGGCTCTTGGACATAATCAACATGTTTGATGAACCAAAGACTACGTGCCATAGGGACTGCACGTTGGAAACCCCCAAAATGTTGATGGAAGGCCTTGGGAAGGGGAGCCTGGTTCAACAATTTAAGAGTCATGACCCAACGGGATCAATAATAGAGTTTTATATTATTATTATTATTATTATTATTATTATTCTCCATGGCAATGGCTCTTGGACATAATCAACATGTTTGATGAACCAAAGACTACGTGCCATAGGAGCTGCATGTTGGAAACCCCCAAAATGTTAATGCAGTGGTTCTCAACCTGGGGGTCGGGACCCCTGGAGGGGTCGCGAGGGGGGTGTCAGAGGGGTCGGCAAAGACAATCACAAACAGTATTTTCTGTTGGTCATGGGAGTTCTGTGTGGGAAGTTTGGCCTTATTCTATCGTTGGTGGTTCAGAATGCTCTTTGATTGTAGGTGAACTATAAATCCCAGCAACTACAACTCCCAAATGTCAAGGTCTATTTTCCCCAAACTCCACCAGTGTTCACATTTGGGCAAATTGAATATTCTTGTAGAGTTTGATCCAGATCCATCATTGTTTGAGTCCACAGTGCTCTCTGGATGTAGGTGAACTACAACTCCAAAACTCAAGGTCAATGCCCACCAAACCCTTCCAGTATTTTCTGTTGGTCATGGGAGTTCTGTGTGCCAAGTTTGGTCCAATTCCATCGTTGGTAGAGTTCCGAATGCTCTTTGAATGTAGGTGAACTATGAATCCCAGCAACTACAACTCCCAAATGACAAAATCAATCATAGAATCATAGAATCATAGAACCAAAGAGTTGGAAGAGACCTCATGGGCCATCCAGTCCACCCCCATTCTGCCAAGAAGCAGGAATATTGCATTCAAATCACCCCTGACAGATGGCCATCCAGCCTCTGTTTAAAAGCTTCCAAAGAAGGAGCCTCCACCACACTTGGGCAGAGAGTTCCACTGCTGAACAGCTCTCACAGTCAGGAAGTTCTTCCTCCAGTGTTCAATTTTGGTTATATTGGGTATCTGTGCCAAATTTGATCCAGTGAATGAAAATACATCCTGCATATCAGATATTTACATGATGATTCATAACAGTAGCAAAATTACAGTTATGAAGTAGCAACGAAAATAATTTTATGGTTGGGGGTCACCACAACATGAGGAACTGTATTAAGGGGTCACGGCATTAGGAAGGTTGAGAACCCCAAAATGTGAATGGAAGGCCTTGGGAAGGGGAGGCTGGTTCAACAATTTAAGAGTCATGACCCAACGGGATCAATCTGGATCAGAAAGCAACCCTGAGATGCATCGAGCACAAACTTCCACGGCGAACCGGAATCGGCTTCGCTCAGCACCTTGTGTGACTCTGAAGATTAAACCCGTTGCTCTCGCTCAGGCTTTGATGGTAATGAAGGCAAGGCAGGGCCAAAAGCCAGGAAGGATTTCTTTTCCTTTCGCTTTCAAGGAGCGAAATGCCACCCGAAAGGCCTGAGCTCCTCCGGTATCCAGAGATCAAGAGAGAGATTGGGTTGATTTCCCACCTGCCTCTCCGTTCCTTTCTTCCGCTGATGGAATTGGCCTCGCCCGGATCTATTTTCCAACAGTAGCCCTGCAAATTAAATTAAAGCTATTTACTCTGTATTTACCGGCTTGCAAATAAATCTCAGGCAGCATATTATAGGGAAAGGAAAGAACGGAAGAGAGGAAGGAAGAGAGAGAGAGAGAGAAGGCGGAGGCAGGGAAGGGAAGGCATTTTTCTAGGCCAAATACAATAAAACCGCACACCAGCCTCCTTCTCATAATTTCTTATTAGCGAAGGGGAAAGAAAGGGAGGCTGGAGGGATGGAATGCAGCTCTGAATTTTGCAAGATTGCTGCCTCTGCACACCTTTCGCCTCTCGTTTTCGGCAACCTGGAGGCCAAAATTGAAGGGGAAAGCGTAAGCATACGTGTGCTTTCCATCCAGTCTCTCCCTTCTCTGACTTTGGGTCAATATTCCATTTGCAGAACGGCTTGCTTTTTTTTCACGTATGGTGGTCACCATTGGCCAACAACAACAACAACAACAACAACAATGGCAAAAGAAGGCTCTCCATGGACCATTCCTGGGAAACATCAAGAGCCAAATTGACAAAGAAAAAACATGGCTGTGGCTCACAAATGGAAGTCTGAGAAAGGAGACAAAGGAGGGCCTGATTCTGGCAGCCCAAGAACAAGCCATTCGAACCAAGGCCATCCAAGCCAGAATGGAAAAGTCAACAATAGATCCCAAATGTAGACTCTGCAAGGAAGCAGATGAAACTATAGATCCCATCCTCAGCTGCTGCAAGAAGATTGAGCAGACAGACAGACTACAAACAGAGGCACAACACCACTGCTCAGATGATTCATTGGAACTTGTGCTACAAACACCATCTGCCTGCAACGAAGATTTGGTGGGATCACAAGCCGGAAAAAGTTACAGAAAATGAACACGCCAAACTCCTCTGGGACTTCCAGATTCAGACACACAGAGTTTTGGAGCACAAGAGTCCTGACCTCACGATCATGTTAAAAAACAAAGTATGGATTGTGGATGTTGCAATCCCAGGCGACAGCAGGATTGAAGAGAAACAACTGGAAAAGCTGGCATGATATTAGGATTTAAAGATTGAACTGCAAAAACTGTGGCACAAGCCAGTCAAGGGGGTCCCAGTGGTGATCGGCACACTGGGTGCAGTGCCTCAAGACCTTGGCCTGCACTTAAACACAATCGGCGCTGAGAAAATTACCACCTGTTAGCTGCAAAAGGCCACCTTACTGGGATCTGCACGCAATATTCGCCGATACATCACATAGTCCTAGACTCTTGGGAAGTGTCCGATGTGGGATCCAATACAACAGTCAGCAGAGTGTCTGCTGTGGACTCATTTTGTTGTGTTTCAAATAATAATAATAATAATAATAATAATAATACAACAGCCAGCAGAGTGTCTGCTGTGGACTCATCTTGTGTTTCAGATAATAATAATAATAATAATAATAATAATAATAATAATAATAATAATAATAATAATAATAATCTTTATTTCTACCCCACCACCATCTCCCCAAAGGGGACTCAGGGTGGTTAACATGAGGCCAAGCCCAGTAGTGCAGTACAACAAAATAAAACCAAAAACACCCAGCAATTAAGTAAATAAAACATAAGAGTACAATGAAACAGTGCAAAAATACAATCACAATGAGCAGGCCACATGAACAAGACAGAATGATAAAAACTCAGGATGAGATAGAAATGGAAAGGAAAATATTTGTGCGGGAGAGAAACATTGGAAACGGAGTGCTGGAGACAGGCCTTGGAACAGGCAGGGGGAAATACAGTATGGAGACAAACATTTGAGGAAGATGTAAGGCCACTCTCCAAAGGCGCAACGGAAAAGCCAGGTTTTGAGGTCCTTCTTGAAGGCTTCTAGAGTGGGGGCTTGCCTAATCTCACTGGGCAATGAGTTCCATTCGGGGGGGCACAGAGGAGAAGGCTCTCTCCCCTGTTCCCATAAGCCGGGTCTGTGATAAAGGGAGGGGCGAAAGAAGGGCCTCCCCTGAAGATCGAAGAGATCGGGCAGGTTTGTGGAAGGAGATACGGTCATGAAGGTAGGTGGGTCCCAAACCCACGTATAGGTGATGGCCTGCACCTTGAATTGGGACCGGAAAATAAATGGCAGCCAATGGAGCTCCTTAAGCAGTGAAGTTGACCACTCCCTGTAATTCACCCCAGTTATTAGTCTGACTGCTGAGCGTTGTAGTTTCTGGTCAATCTTCAAGGGCAGCCCCATGTAGAGTGCATTACAGTAGTCCAGTATAGAGGTAACTAAGGCATGAACCACCGTGGCCAAATCAGACTTCATGAGATATGGTCGCAGCTGGCGCACGTGTTTTAATTGTGTGAAGGCCCTCCCGGCCACTGCCGACACCTGCGCATCAAGCAATAGCACTGAATCCAGGAAGACCCCCAAGCTGCGGGTCAATAGGAGACCCTTGGAGACATTATGTGAGCTTGATCTCCCTGAGTTATAATAGAGGTGGATAACAACAACAACAACAACAACAACAACAACAACAACAGCTTTAAAGGAGCAGACTGGCTTGGCACAGTGTCTGCGCTTGGGTGTTGAGCCCCCCCACATCCAGAAATCCAAAAAATCCCCTAAAATCTGAAATTGTGGCTGAGATGGAGACACCTTTGCTTGTTGATGGCTCGCTGTGCCATGCTTACTTCTGTGCACAGAATGATTAAGAATATTGTATAAAATTGCCTTCAGGCTGTAGACATACATGAAATATAAATGAATTTTTGTGTTTAGACCGGGGCCTCCGAGACATCTCATCATCTATATAAATATATATGCAAATGTCGGCATTGCAAAATAATAATAGAAAGTTTCCAAAATACTTCTGGTCCCAAGCATTTGGGATAAGGGAGACCCAATCTATATATATATGTGCGTGTGTGTGTATCCTGATGGGCATGTGATGTGCCTTATGGAAGCATCCAGTGCAAAACTCCGTTGAGGAGGTGTACTCTTGAGATCAGAAGAGTTTGAGGAGGAAGAGGAGGAAAAAGAAGAGGCTTCGGGTCTATGGGAGTGAATGTGGGGCGGGATTTGAAGTGCGCATCCTTCCTCCCGGCAGCATGACACCTCTTTGGGCATTTGATCGCACTCGGACCAGAAGTGGCACTACACACCGTGCTCCTAGCGCAATATGTTTTGGATAGCCTCCTTGACATTTTGGATAGCGGCGATGTGCGTCCGCACAGGCAGGGCTCTCCATTTGAGTGCCAGGGAGATCAAGAGTAGTCGAAGCAAGTGAAAGAGCAGAGACGGAGAAGCAACACAAGGACCGAGTCCTCGTGATGTCAGGAACTGGGAAAAGCTGCTGGTTTGGAAGCATAACACTCTGGCTCTCCCATTTGGTTGAGTTGACACCATAAACAGCAGTAGGCAAATTGCCACCTCAACACCTCTTCTCCCACCAGACTGTCCTCCTTTCTGCACCATTCATGGTGAGATGCACCAAGGAGGAAGTTCTAGTACAGGATCCTTTGGCTGTGAGTATGTGTATGCATTGACAATAATTTACAGTCATTGACAGATTGACACCTTGGCTCTTCTTCTCCCACCAGATTGTCCTCCTTTCTGCACCATTCATGTTGAGATACATCAAGGAGGAAGTTCTAGTACAGGATCCTTTGGCTGTGAGTATGTGTATGCATTGACAATAATTTACAGTCATTGACAGATTGACACCTTGGCTCTTCTTCTCCCACCAGATTGTCCTCCTTTCTGCACCATTGATGTTGAGATACATCAAGGAGGAAGTTCTAGTACAGGATCCTTTGGCTGTGAGTATGTGTGTGCATGGACAATAATGAACAGTAATTGACAGATTGACACCTTGGCTCTTCTTCTCCCACCACATTGTCCTCCTTTCTGCACCATTCATGTTGAGATACATCAAGGAGGAAGTTCTAGTACAGGATCCTTTGGCTGTGAGTATGTGTGTGCATGGACAATAATTTATTTATTTATTTATTTAATATATTTATATCCCACCCTTGACAGATTGACACCTTGGCTCTTCTTCTCCCATCAGATTGTCCTCCTTTCTGCACCATTCATGGTGAGATGCACCAAGGAGGAAAATCTAGTGTAGGATCCTTTGGCTGTGAGTATGTGTATGCATGGGCAATAATGAACAGTAATTGACAGATTGACATCTTGGCTCTTCTTCTCCCACCAGATCGTCCTCCTTTCTCCACCATTCATGGTGAGATACACCAAGGAGGAAGATCTAGTGCAGGATCCTTTGGCTGTGAGTATGTGTATGCATGGACAATAATTTATTTATTTATTTCATATATTTATATCCCGCCCTTGACAGATTGACACCTTGGCTCTTCTTCTCCCACCAGATTGTCCTCCTTTCTGCACCATTCATGATGAGATACACCAAGAAGGAAGTTCTAGTGCAGGATCCTTTGGCTGTGAGTATGTGTGTGCATTGATAATATTGAACAGTAATTGACAGATTGACACCTTGGCTCTTCTTCTCCCACCAGATCTTCCTCCTTTCTGCACCATTCATAGTGAGATGCACCAAGGAGGAAGATCTAGTGCAGTATCCTTTGGCTGTGAGTATGTGTGTGCATGGACAATAATGAACAGTCATTGACAGATTGACACCTTGGCTCTTCTTCTCCCACCAGATCGTCCTCCTTTCTCCAACATTTATGGTGAGATACACCAACGAGGAAGATCCTTTGCCTGTGTGTTTGCATGGAGCATCCCAGTTAGTTTCTACCAATCTGATGCACCTTGTTTATCTGGACGCATTGTGTGCTGAATCCCATACCCCAAATAGTTCCCGCTGCTTTGATTTATTGTTGTTTGCTCTCCAGCTGACTTTGACTTATGGCGACTCTATGAATGAGAGCTCTCCAAGAGCCTGGGTCATTAATAACCCTGTTGAGGTCTTGCAAACTCAGCCTTGACTGAATCAATCCACTTGATGGGATCAATCCACTTGACAGTCTCCATCTGTCTGTGGCGTGGCTTCCTTCTTTTCCTGCCATCTTCCATTTTACCAAGCGTTATCATCTTTTCCTATTGGTCACATCATCTCATGATGTGTCCAAAGTACAATGACCTTCATGGCATCATCTGGGCTTCCAGTGAGAACCAGATTTGCTCTTGCACCCATTAGTTATCTTTACAGGTGAAAGATTTATATGATCTGAAGGAACCAGAGTATACTAGTTGTCCTTTCTGATGGTCCATAGGATCCACAGAAGTCTTCTCCAGGACCACAGTCTAAATGAATCCATCCTCTGTGAGCTTGCTTTGTCTGTAGCTTGGACATCTGCCTTAACATCAAGGCGAGTTGGGATTCTTCGCCCCAATGACTTGTGCCCAAGGGATGGATCTGGACCATCATCCTGAAGGCTTGCTAAGAAAAGCTCAACATCCTTGTTTGTCCACCACCCGCTCCTCTTGGTCCTTCTGACCATTTTGCTCCAACGACCTTCAAGAACATTGCTTCAAAATGACTGGATTGGATTGCTGTGGTTTCTCTCTCTTTCCTTCTTTCTTTTTTTGGCCATTTTAAAGATTTTTCTCTCTGTTCTTGTTTTTAAAAGTATTTTTGTTAACTCTCTCTCCATGAATTATTTATCACATGCATAATACATAACTGCATTATGGTTTACAGCTGGCCTACGAAGGCGGTGCTGAAGGAGCGGGGCCCACCCGAACGCTGCCTTCCTCCCCCACCTTCCATGCCAAGCGAGCCAGGTCCAAATGCCTTGCGAGGCCTCGCCCACCAGGACAGTCCTTCTGGGCTGAGGAAACGAAGCAGAGTTGCAGAACATTGTTGCTAGAGAAGACCTTCTTGGACTCAAAGGAAAGGCCAGGGAAGGTTCTGTCTAAAGTATGGAAACCAAATGGTCGCTTGTAGACATTGGCGGCCTGAGATCCTAAGGAGTGACCTGGCAAGGGAGACACCATGATCACGAAGGTGGTTTTCCCCGGGTGAGGCTCATCCATTGTCTTCTGCTTGTCTTGACCCCTGCGGTTTCTCCAAATGCAGGAACCGCGACTGCAAAAATCACTGAGAAATGAATGCTGTGATTACTAAAAGTCAACATGGATTTCCCAAAAACAAGTCTTATCTCTTTTTTGAGAGAGTTACAAGCTTGGTAGATGCAGGGAATGCTTATGTTGATTTCAGGAAGACCTTCAATAGAGTCCCCCATGACCTTCTCTCAAGCAAACTAATCCAATGTGGACAAGGCAAGGCTGCTATCAGGTGGGTCTGTAATTGGTTGAGCAACCGAACCCAAAGGTTGCATCTCTCCAATGGATCCTCTTCATCCTGGAAAGAAGTCAATATGGAGTGCCCTCAAGAGGGTTTGGTCCTGGGCCCAGTTCTGCTCAACATCTGCAATCATGACTTGGATGAAGGTTTAGAGGGCTTCCTTATCACTTTTGCAGATGGGACCGCATTGGGAGAGCAAATAATCCAAAGGAGAGGATCAGGATGCAAAACAACCTTAACAGATGAGAGAGCTGATTGGCTGAAACTAACACAATGAATTTCAACAAGGACAAATAAAATATTACACTTGGGCAGAAAAAGATGAAATGCAAAGATACAGAATGGGTGTCACCTGGGTTGACAACAGTCCATGTGAAAGAGATCTTGGAGTCTTTGTGGAGAACAAGCTGAACATGAGCCAAGAGTGAGATGCAACAGCTAAAAAGTCAATGGGATTTTGGGAGGAGAAGTCTAGATCAAGGGAAGTCCTGGTGCCTCCCTATTCTGCTTTGGTTAGACCTCTTTCCCTGGAATAATACTCTGTCCAACTTTGGGTCCCACCATTTAAAAGAGATATTTAAAAATGATATCCGTACTGGTTTTGTTGTGGAGACGATGGGGATGTTTTTCCATGTGGAAGCCCAATAAGCTGATACCATACTTGAACATGTCACCTTCACAACATGGATCTGCAAGCTGGGTGGAGAAAAGGCTTTGTGTCTTCTCCTCAACCAACAGGGCCAGGTTGGCCAATCACCAACTCAGAATCTTGTTCCCTTCATCCTCTGGCACAAACGGAAAGCATTATTCACCCATTGCTGGATAAGTCAATGCCAAAGATACCTCTTTGTGATGTATGAGTGAAAGTACTGCAAGTCCCATCATCCATGGTCTGTCCTCCTTCAAACTGCAACAGGAGGTAGAGTGGGTCATGGGGGTTCTGTTTGTCAAGTTTGGTCTTTATCAGTCATTGGATGAGGGTTGCAGTGCTCTCAAGAAGTGAAAGTACTGCAAGTCACAGCGCTCTCAGGATGTGAGTGAAGGTACTGCAAGTCCCATCGTCCATGGTCCAACCTCCTCCAAACAGCACCAGCATGTAGAGTGGGTCATAGGGGATCTGTGTGCCAAGTTTGGTCTTGATCAGTCATTGGTCTTGATCAGTCATTGGATGATGGTCACAGCGGTCTCAGGAAGTGAGTGGAGGTACTTCAAGTCCCATCATCCGTAGTCCGTCCTCCCCCAAACTGCACCTGAGTGTTGAATTGGCCATGGGGGTTCTCTGTGCCAAGTTTGGTCTTTATCTATGTCAGACTCAACGGGAGCAACTATCTGCAAAATGGTGAACCTCACCCACAATTCATCCCAGTTCTTTCGTGGTAATGGACCTCCCATAACTACGAGGGTTGAATGAAAAGTAATGCCTCCACCTTTGTAACTCCTCAATAGATGAAGGTACTGGTATGCGACAGGTACCTTCTTGTTCAGTAGACTCTCCTCTACAGTTCCATTTTGTCAGGAAGCCTTAGAATTGAATGGTTGTGTTGTTAAAGTGCAAAGTATGGAACCCTGCGCAGACGGTCTGTCAATGCGACTTAAGCAATGTGCAGTCATTGAATTCTTGACAGCGGAAGGTGTCACCTCAACATCTTTAAACTTACTCGCCCAACGGCACACAGTACTCTCATCAACACAATCACCATAAACAGTTGGCATTATCTGATGAATCTCCTTCACAGAAACCCTTCGAAGGAGTCTTCGTTGGTAGGTGACATAAGTAAATTCTGGATCCTTTTCCTCTGTTGTTCCTCATCTAGTTCTTGAGCACTCCTTTTCCCTCTTCTAACACCCATACTACCACTTGCAGTGTTACTAACAGGCTCTATTACAAGAATTCAATGACTGCATGTTACTTAAGTTGCATTGACAGACCGTCTGCGCAGGGTTCCATACTTTGCACTTTAACAACACAACCGTTCAATGCTAAGGCTTCCCACAAAGATGGAACTGTAGAGGAGAGTGTACTGAACAAGCCAGTACCTGCCGCATACGTTGCTTAAGTCACATTGACTGACTGTCTGTGCAGGGTTCCATACTTTCCACTTTAACAACACAACCATTTGATGCTAAGGCTTCCCGCTAAAACGGAACTGTAGAGGAGAGTCTACTGAACAAGCCAGTACCTGCCGCATATGTTGCTTAAGTCACATTGACTGACTGTCTGCGCAGGGTTCCATACTTTGCACTTTAACAACACAACCGTTCAATGCTAAGGCTTCCCATTAAAATGGAACTGTAGAGGAGAGTCTACTGAACAAGCCAGTACCTGCCGCATATGTTGCTTAAGTCACATTGACTCAGTATCTGTGCAGGGTTCCATACTTTCCACTTTAACAACACAACCGTCCGATGCTAAGGCCTCCTGCTAAAATGGAACTGTATAGAAGAGTCTACTGAACAAGCCAGTCCCTGCTGCATACCAGTACTGCCATCTGTTGAGGAGTTACGAAGGTGGAGGCATTACTTTTCATTCAACCCTTGTAGAAGCACTGGGAAAGGATGGCCACTGGGATCATTACAGCATGAGCAGCAATGCAGGCTTTCGCCCTCCCTCAATTGGCCTGAATGACCCCACGTTTCTCACCATCTCTGTTCCTGGTCTCACATTCGGATATCAATGAGGCTCCGTCTGGGAGGGATGCATAGCCGGGCACGTTGGCGCCGTGTTGCCGAGCAGAGGTGGGCCATTCTTATTGGGAAAGAGCGCCCGCTTCATTTGGAAGGAAAGGCCACCCAGAAGCACCTTGGATGGAGCCCAGCCATTCATCAATGGGCACAAAAGGAAGCGTGGCTGGTGGCCGGGTTCGAATCGGGTCACCCTGGGGTGCTTTGACCATGAGCAGAATGGGACCCAATTGCTCCCAAAATGTTCATAGTGGAGGAGGACAAACATATTTGGGCATGGGAATCCCTTCCAGTGAGAAGAAGCCCTCTCCAGATCTCTTCCGAGGCTTTTCCGAGCAGAAAGCGATGGTAGGAAGCACTGCACTGCATTCAAAACCATGCAGAAAAGGCGGGGGGTCTACCTGTCAGGCAGGTGAACCCCAGAGCAATCAAAAAGGATGTAAGACAAAGAGAATGCATCTTGTCTTTGGATACAAAGGATGAGATTAAAAGTGTATGGTTCCTACATATATCTATATACACAAAGAGAGAGAGAGAGAGAGAGAGAGTGGAGTTGCCAATTACAGTGCTCCGGCTAACATGTTTTGTTGACCTCGCTGATTTCAATCAGGTTCCAGCAGATCCCGCCTTTGCCTGCTATGAATCAAAACCTGGAGGGCTTGGATCTCGCTGCCGAAGAAACCCTTTGATAAGCTTGTTATGGATGCCAGACAGCTGCAGTCGGCTGTGTTGCGGAGAGCGGCGTTGCACATTAATGATGCCACCCAAGCAAAGCGCAGGACTATCATCTGGAGAAGGAGGAAGGCTTGCGGGGAACGGGGAAAGGAGCCTGGGAAGCATCAGCCGCAGTCGTGTCTTCCTTCATCTGCCTTGGAAGGCAATGGAGCCGGAAAGGAAGCCTCGTAGATGTGGCCTCCTCCTCAAAGCCCTTTCCAACCCCACCTCCTCATTCCAGAGATTGTAACCAAGCAAACTCAGTCTCCTGAGTTTAACCTGAAGGCCAAAACCAAGGTTACAACAACATCTGTTATAGAACTCCAGTATGCTGATGACAACGTCATCTGTGCGCATTCAGAAGAAGATCTACAAGCCACTCTAAACACCTTCGCAGAAGCATACACGAAGCTTGGCCTGTCACTGAACATCGAGAAAACCAAAGTGCTGTTCCAGCCAATCTCTTTCCAATGCCAGAGATACAGCTTAATGGTGTAACATTAGAAAATGTGGACCATTTCCGCTCCCTTGGCAGCCACCACTCCACCAAAGTCAACATTGACACCGAAATACAACACCGACACCGCCTGAGCTCTGCGAGTGCAGCATTTTTCCGAGTGAAACACAGAGTGTTTGAGGACCGGGAAATCCGTAGGGAGACCAAGGTGCTTGTCTATAAAGCTATTGTCCTCCCATCCCTGCTATATGCCTGCGAAACGTGGACTGTCTATAGACGTCAACATTGAGACTGAAAAACAACACTGCCTGAACTCTGCAAGTGCAGCATTTTTCCGAATGAAGCAGAGAGTGTTTGAGGAGCAGGACATCCGTAGGGAGACCAAGGTGCTTGTCTACAAAGCTATTGTCCTCCCAGCCCTGCTCTATGCCTGCGAGACGTGGACTGTCTACAGATGTCACATGCAGCTCCTGGAACGATTCCATCAGCGCTGCCTCCGGAAAATCCTGCAAATCTCTTGGGAAGACAGGCGGACAAACATCAGCATGCTGGAAGAAGCCAAGACCACCAGCATTGAAGTGATGGTCCTCTGCCATCAACTCTGCTGGACCAGCCCCATTGTCCGGATGCCCGAAAACCGTCTCCCAAAGCAGTTGCTCTACTCTGAACTCAAGAACGGATAATCGAATGTTGGTGGGCAGGAAAAGAGATTGAAAGATGGGCTCAAAGCCAACCTTAAAAACTCTGGCATAGACACTGAGAACTGGGAAGCCCTGGTCCTTGAGCGCTCCAGCTGGAGGTCAGCTGTGACCAGCAGTGCTGTAGAATTTGAAGAGGCACGAATGGAGGGCAAAAAAGAGAAACATGCCAAGAGGAAGCCGCATCAAGCCAACCCTGACCGAGACCGCCTTCCACCTGGAAACCAATGCCCTCACTGAGGGAGAACATGCAGGTCAGGAATAGGGCTCCACAGTCATCTACGAACCCATTGCTAGGACACTGAACTTGGAGGACCATCATCCTCGGACTATGAGGGATCACCTAAGTAAGTAAGTGAGCAAGCAAAGTGCACACCTTGACACTTAAGGAGAGGTAGCATTTCCCTCTAAAAGTACATCTACTGCACGATGGAATGAATGCAATGCAACACCACTTTAATTACTGCAATGCTATGGGATCTCTCGTTTGGCAGAGGAGGCAAAATACGTGGCAAAGCTACACATCCCAGGATTCCACACATAGCATTCAGCCATGGCAGTATTTATTTATCGTGTCAGGAGTGAACCAAAACAGTTGTATTGCATTAAAAACAAACAAACAAAGCTTGCAGACTTGGTATTCTATTAAATGTCCTTTGACCAGTCTCTGGCCCCTTGGAATGCCTCTGATGTTGCCGCAAGGAGGTCCTCCATGGTGCATCATATGGCAGGGCTCTCAGGTTGCATTGCAGCAGGTGGTCAGTGGTTTGCTCTTCTCCACTCTCGCATGTTGTGGATTCCACTTTGTGGCCCCATTTCTGAAGGTTGGCTCTGCATCTCGTGGGGCCAAAGCACAGTCTGTTCAGCACCTTCCAAGTCGCCCAGTCTTCTGTGTGCCCAGGGGGGAGTCTCTCATTTGGTATCAGACATGGATTGAGGCTCTGGGTCTGAGCCTGCCACTTTTGGACTCTCGCTTGCTGGGGTGTTCCAGCAAGTGTCTCTGTAGATCTTAGAAAACTATGTCTTGATTTAAGTCGTTGACGTGCTGGCTGATACCCAAACAGGGGATGAACTGGAGATGTCTCTGCCTTGGTCCTTTCACTATTGGCTGCTACTTCCCGGCGGATGTCAGGTGGTGCAATACCGGCTAAGCAGTGTAATTTCTCCAGTGGTGTAGGGCGCAGACACCCCGTGATAATGCGGCATGTCTCATTAAGAGCCACATCCACTGTTTTAGCGTGGTGAGATGTGTTCCACACTGGGCATGCATACTCAGCAGCAGAGTAGCATAGCGCAAGGGCAGATGTCTTCACTGTGTCTGGTTGTGATCCCCAGGTTGTGCCAGTCAGCTTTCGTATGATATTGTTTCTAGCACCCACTTTTTGCTGATGTTCAGGCAGTGCTTCTTGTAGGTCAGAGCACGGTCCAGAGTGACTCCCAGGTATTTGGGTGCGCTGCAATGCTCCAGTGGGATTCCTTCTTAGGTAACAATTCTCAGAGCTCGGGATGCTTGTCTGTTCTTAAGGTGAAAGGCACATGTCTGTGTTTTAGATGGATTAGGGATCAGGTGGTTTTCCGTATAATAGGGAAAACTGTTTTAGCATGGTGAGATGTGTTCCACACTGGGCATGGCAGTAAACGTAGTGCCAAACTGCATTAATTCTACAAAGTAGATGTAGATAGGACCCATGGGGATGATAGGAGCCATGCACTGGAAAGCTGCCTCTTCTTGCCCAAATCAAAGCTGCCTTGCCAAACTACTACTCCCAGGATCCCATAGTTCAAGTGGTGCCAAACTGCATTCATCTCACAGAGTAGATGCACCCATCATCATGATTGTCAACAACATGAAAATGGATTCCTCCGAACCTCAGAACCTGGCTTTGTCGTGGGCCCCATAGAGCTGATTTTTCATGCAATTCCAATAATTAACTCCCAGGATTGCACAGCCTTGGGCCATGGCAGTGGAAGTGGTGCCAAACTGCATTATTTCTGCTGTGCAGATGTACCCTGAGGCTCAAGTTCACCATCTTCAGATGAACAGAGCGAGAGATGTGGGCCTCTTCTCTCTTTGCTTGCTTGCTTCACCTGAGACATTGCTTCATCTGTTTTGGAAGGAAAGGTGTGCCCACATTTTCTGCCCGGAAGGAACCCCAAGGCAACTTCTCCCCAAAATATCCAGCAAAGCGGTTCAAGGAGACCGTCTGGGCTTCGAGTCCGGTCTGATTTCTCTTTGCTTTGCAAAAGGCATTCAGCTCTTGCAGGCTGCTGCCGAAGTGCCGGCTCCCAAGGGCAGCGCCAAATGAAGTGTGTGTTTGTGTTGTTTTTAAACCAGATGTAAATGTTTAAGGGCCGGCTTTCCCCGGCGTCGCAGGAGAGTTCGGAGCCTACCCGACGGCATTTACTGATATTACACACCACGCATGCAAACGCTCCCGGATAATTGGAAACATTTGTTATTATCGGAGATGCTCCAAAACAGGCCGAGTGGAATGCGGCTGCGTCTTTGTCCCTGGCAGTTTGGGAAATAAAATAGCACAAATGCATGCCCTTCAGGATTGGATACTGAAATTATATATATATATGTATATACATGTGTGTGTATGTATATATTCCGTCAAGTTCATGACCTCTGCTTGAGCAAAACACAGGTAATCTTTCCGCCTCGATGAGGCGATGGGTCTCTTTCATGTTTTCCGTTTCAGGAAAAAGAGAGGTCCATCACCTCCAAATAGCGGGTTCCCCAAAAGGCAGCTGAGCCTGGCATCCAAATGGAAGCTTTAAATAGTCTTCGCTGTAGATATATCTGGATATATCTCAGATCATGAAAGGGAGAAATCTGGGGCGCGTCTATAATGTTGCATTAATGCAGTTTGGCACCGCTTGAGCTTTCATGGCTCAATGCTATGGAATTGTTGGAGGTTACCGAGTCTTGAGCCTTTCCTTCCAAACTACAGCTCCCAGGATCCCATAATATGGAGCCATGCGACTTGAAGTGCTTTCAAACTGCATTAATTCAACAGTGTAGTTGGACCCTTGGATCCTAGTTTGTGAGGCTGTTGCAATGCTAGAAATGTAGGGACACTTCATTTTGGAATCCTCTTGGTTGGGCCAAATGTCCTCATTTCACCCCCATTACTACATTTCAATCTCCTTTATCTGGATGAGACATAATGCCAGATTAATATTAGGATGATTTCCTAACTGAAGGGCACCACTTACACCACTTACTTTTCCAAGGAGGGTTTGAATGTGATTTTCCAGCTTCTTGGCAGAATGGGGTTGGACTGGATGACTCACGAGGTCTCTTCCAATTCTAGGATTCTATGACTCTATTAGGGTTGAATGGCTACTAGGGCTGTGCAATTTTTTAAATTAGTCCTCATAAGTCGGATCCAATTTGTTAATTTCATACTTACAATGCAATATCCGATGCACAGGCACGGGCCATGCCAAAAACGTAAGAATTCAACCTTACACAATACTTTTTTGTTTGCATTTTGGAAACCTGGGAAGCCTCTCCAAGTCCATTCCATGTTCAGCACAAGGAAGCAAAGCAAAGCCAAAAAGGCTGCCTTTCCTCTTTAAATGAATGGTCCCTTGCCATGAGGAGACGGAAGCAGCAGGGAGGAAGCAGAGTTTGCGGGAAAAAAGAGGCTGAGAGAGCACAGCCTTCTGGGAAATGTAGTTTGGGAAGGTGAGGAGCCCTATAATGGAGAATGCCAAAGGCCCTGCCCTGAACTACATTTCCCAGAATTCTGCTCAGCATCAGAAAGCTCCAAGCAGGATAGATAGGGAAGAGATTGTATTGTTGAAGGCTTTCATGGCCGGAATCACTGGGTTGTTGTCCCAGTAGACCATGGCCATATAACCCGAAAAAACCTACAACAACCCAGGGAAGAGATTGTTGCACCTCAGAGTAGATTCACCTTGCTGAAAACACCAGACTGCACACAGCCAGAAGTCTTTATGGTTTATTAAAAATAAAAGGTAAAAAGTTCTTAAAAGCAAGCTTAATGTTCCAAAAGATCAGTATAACATAGCACTTGAAACATAATCCAGTAGGCATCAGCAAAGCAAGACCCAAGAGAACATGACAAAGTCCTGGAACCATGAACACAAAGACTGCAAGGTAATCCAGCCTAGCTTAGGCAAGCTCCTTAGGTAAACGTGAAGTTGCTTTGACAAAGATCTGGTCTCAAACCCCTTGTTTAATACCCTTTGCAAAACATGAAGGCGTTTCTTTGGCCTCTGGCCTCCCTCTTGTTAGCTATCCTCTCACTCCTTCGAACCTGGGATTTCAACCGTTCGGCCCGATCTAAAGTTCCCCTATCATCAAGGTCAATCTGCTCATTAGTGTTAGCCTGTTTCCCTACTTGCTCATTATCAGGCTGAGAACCAGGCAAAGAGCTGTCCTCCTTCTCGGAGTCAATCTGCACCTGGCTATTTTCAGTATCAACACTTTCAGGCCTTGCTGTGGGAAACTGCACTTCTTCTTCACTGTCTAGAGCAGGGACAGGGACATTTTGAACTAAACTGTGAACCTGAGTCCCATCATCCTCATCAGAAAAACTCTCTGATTCCAGCTGTGTCACAACAGAGATATGTCCCTCCGTCTCAGCAGCCTGCCAGAGTCCCAATGAATGGTTGAATTTGCAAAGAGGAGGATGGACTGAGACTTCTAGGAAGTCAATCTCTGTGTTGTGCTGGGAATAAATCCCTCAATGGAAGGTCTATTGGTTCATAGAAGAGAGAGGCATTCAAGGGGATTGCTGGTGTGGGTTTTTTTGTCAAGTTGGGAGAATATTCTCTTAATATCTTGTGTTGTTGTATAGAAAATTCAAGTAGAGAGATCTTGTAGTTTTTTTAAGAACATTGTTCATAATTTTCTTAAAAAATTCCCCAAAAATCCGTGGATAAGTGAAACATCCTGAAACTTGATGGGCTAACAGTGATCAATGTGTTCTATCAATGTAGCAAGTTTCACCCCAACAGCTATAAAGAGGAGGGAAAAAGAAGCAACTGAATCTGTGGTTGGATTCTCCATCAAATTTATCCATAATCCATTTCCAAGCCATTGTCAACATTGTTATTGTCATTGTCCTCTTAATTACCTGAAGGCCTGGTCCCACATTCACATTTTTAACTTTTTTCTAAAGATGAGGAGAGATGAAGATGACCTAACTTCCCCGGGGAGTGAGTTCCACAGGTGGGGGCCACCACAGAGAAGGCCCTGCTCCTCGTCCCCGCCAATCTCGCTTGTGACAGAGGCGGGGCCGAGAGCAGGGCCTCCCCAGAAGATCTTAAACTCTGAAATAGGACATAGAAGGAGATAGGTTCGGACAGGTACGCTGGATAGGCAGAGAGCTGGGATGGATTGCTTTTGGGGTGCGTTATATGATTCATTTCTTGCTCCATTTCTTTACGCCACATCGACTGCATCTGCACTGTAGAATGAATGCAGTTTGATCCCATTTCCACTGCCATGGTTCAATGCTATGGGATAGTGGTAGTCATCATTTGGGGAGGTACCCACACAACTCAGTGGAGGAGGCAAACTACGACTCCCGGGCTCCTGTAGCATTGCACCACAACAGTTGAAGTGGCGTCAAACTGCGTTAACTCCATAGTGCGCATTGCAAAGTGCAGCTTCCCCTTCAGAAAGGCCTCTCCTTTCCCTCCAATTGAGAACGGACATTTAGTAAACAGATCTATAATAGAAGGGAAGGCGGTAAATAAACCTCAGCTGCAGCTCTACCGCCAGAGTGAGAGAGACTAACAACAGCAAACTGGAAACGACAACAACGGACAGCCCATAATACTCCAGAGCAAGAGTCCAAGCGGCATCCGCTTTCCAGCTGGAGATCATCATCACCATCTCCTTTCTCTTCCCTCGGCCATTGTGCTGAATGGCTGTTCTATAAATATTCATGGCCATAAAAGGACAGTTTAGCCTTCTCTGCCGGCGTTGTGGGCCATTCCCCTTTCCTGCGCACCTTTGCATCTTTCGCGCAAAAGGCACCAAAGGCTTGGAGAGTTTTGCAAGAGGACAGGGAGGAAGTTCTCGCTCATGTTTAGGCGGCATCCCTTCTCCTGCCACGCAAATCCATGTATCTCCATTGCATCCCAGTCTCTGGAGCAGCAAAAGTCACCATATTGGGGAGTGGGGTCTATAGCATGGGACCAAGTAGATTTATTTATTTGTCGTGTCAGAGCAACCAGTCCATTATATTACATTTCTAACAAAACAAAGCAAACAGAGAAAATACTAATGGGTGAGTTTGGTAGTTGGTTAAATGTCCTTTGACCAGTCTCTGGCCCCTTGGAGTGCCTCTGGTGTTGCCGCAAGGAGGTCCTCCCTTGTGCATCATGTGGCAGGGCTCAGGTTGCATTGCAGCAAGTGGTCAGTGGTTTGCTCCTCTCCGCACTCGCATGTCATGGATTCCACTTTGTGGCCCCATTTCTGAAAGTTGGCTCTGCATCTCGTGGTGCCAGAGCGCAGTCTGTTCAGTGCCTTCCAAGTCGCCCCGTCTTCTGTGTGCCCAGGGGGGAGTCTCCCATTGGGTATCAGCCATTGGTTGAGGTTCTGGGTTTGGGCCTGCCACTTTTGGACTCTCGCGTGCTGAGGTGTTCCAGCGAGTGTCTCTGTAGATCTTAGCAAACTATTTCTAGATTTAAGTCGTTGATGTGCTGGCTGATACCCAAACAGGGGAAGAGCTGGAGATGTCTCTGCCTTGGTCCTTTCACTATTGGCTGCTCCTTCCCGGCAGATGTCAGGAGGTGCAATACCGGCTAAGCAGTGTAATTTCTCCAGTGGTGTAGGGTGCAGACACCCCGTGATAATGTGACATGTCTCATGAAGAGCCACATCCACTGTTTTAGCGTGGTGAGATGTGTTCCACACTGGTAGCATAGCGCAAGGGCAGATGTCTTCACTGTATCTGGTTGTGATCCCCAGGTTGTGCCAGTCAGCTTTCGTATGATATTGTTTCTAGCACCCACATTTTGCTTGATGTTCAGGCAGGGCTTCTTGTAGGTCAGAGCACGGTCCAGGGTGACTCCTTCCAGGTATTTGGGTGCGCTGCAATGCTCCAGAGGGAGTCCTTCCCAGGTGATCTTCAGAGCTCGGGATGCTTCTCTGTTCTTGAGATGAAAGGCACATGTCTGTGTTTTAGATGGATTAGGGATCAGCTGGTTTTCCCTGTAATAGGCAGTAAGAGCACCTTCTGTTCAACCATCTCAAAGCTCCCTGCTTGAGCGGTGATGGCATGATCATCAGCATAGATGAAGCTCTCTGTCCCTTCTGGCAGTGGCTGGTCATTTGTGCAGATGTTGAACGTGGATGGAGCAAGCACGCTCCCCTGAGGCAGGCCGTTCTTCTGTTTCCGCCATCTGCTTCTCTGGCCCTGGAACTCAACAAAAAAGCTCCTGTTTTGTAGCAGGTTTCCTATGAGGCGGGTGAGGTGGTCGTCCTTTGTGATATTAAACATTTTTCTCAGGAGGCGGTGGTTCACAGTCTCATAGGCTGATACAAGTAGATGATCCCCATAAATGGTACGAAGGGTTGTGGGGAAGCAATGTTAGATAGAAATGGCACAGCATTTCTAATCATGAAAGAAAATAATATTTGATGAACATGTGGTATATTGAGAGCACCTGGGTATGACTGTGGATGTTGTGATGCAATGCCTAAAGCAGTGGTTTTCAACCTTCTTAATGGCACGTTCCTCATGTTGTGGTGAACCCCAACCATAAAATATTTGTTGTTGCTACTTCATTACTGCAACTTTGCTCCTGTTACGATGTAAATATCTGATATGCAGGATGTATTTTCCTTCACGGGACCAAATTTGACACAAATACTTGGCATGCCCAAATGTGAATACTGGTGGAGTTGGGATTGATTTTGTCATTTGGGAGTTGTAGTTGCTGGGATTTTTAGCTCACCTACAATCAAAGAGCATTCTGAACTCCACCAACGATGGAATGGAACCAAACTTGGCACACAGGGCTTCCACGACCAACAGAAAATACTGGAAGGGTTTGGTAGGCTTTGACCTTGAGTTTGGGAGTTGTAGTTCACCTACATCCAGAGGGCATTGTGGACGCAAACAACAATGGATCTGGACAAAACTTGGCAACGGATACTCAATATGGCCAAATGTGAACACTGGAGGAGTTTGGGGAAAATAGACCCTGACTTTTCGAAGTTGTAGTTGCTGGGATTTATACTTAACAACACAGAAATGCTGGACCACTCTCACAACCACCACGTCAGAGAAGCCATTGAAATATACAAGCATGTGGACAATTTCAACAGAAAGGAGGAAACCATGAAAATGAACAAAATCTGGCTGTCAGTATTAAAAAACTCTAAAATTACAACAGCACAACAACAGAGAGGAAACAAACAAGGACATCTAATCACCTCTCAACAAAAGATTGCTCCAGGCACTGCCAGGCCATCAAATGCTAATCAAGGTGGTCAGTTGAAACATTCACACCTAGCTCCAGCAGACAAGAGTCCTTTGTCCCACCCTGGTCCTTCCACAGATATATAAACCCATTTTTCCTAGTTCCAACAGACCTCACTACCTCTGAGGATGCTTGCCATAGATGCAGGCGAAACGTCAGGAGAGAATGCCTCTAGAACATGGCCATATAGCCTGAAAAATCTACAGTGATTCCGGCCATGAAAGCCTTTGACAATACAAACAACAACAGATACATATCTGCTTTGAATCTCCTTTGGGAGTGATAAAATCGTGTATAATAATAATAATAATAATAATAATAATAATAATAATAATAGATAGATAGCTGCTTTGAGTCTCCTTCATGAGAGATAAAGAGGGGTATAAATAAATATAACAACAGCAACAACAACAACCATAACAGTTCTGCTATGTGGGCCAAAAGCTCTATGGAGGCATCCTTATATTTCCAGGACTAGGGCTAAATGCACAAAACAACGTGAGGAAGGCAGAAGCAAAAGTCTCCTTGAAGCTGTTGCCTCTCCTGGATCAGGACCCAGTCTCTTTAAGCCTTTGGGGCTCAGAAGTAAACCGAGCCAGATTTCCAAGGAAGGGGCAAACGAGGACGCGTAGACGATGCCCCATCTTGACCTCCTTTCACCTGCCTCAGTGTCCGGCTAAAGCCGTGTCATGTGGTGGGTTTTGAGAGAGAACTGGGTCTGCAGGGAGCTATATATAGAGGAAAGCCTGGGTGGATTTGCAGAGGATCAACACCCGCACCCTCCCATCCCACAGCCGGATGGGCTGGATGCATCTTGGGCACCGAAAGGAGACTTCCCAAGACCGCCTGGTGCTGAACAGAGCTTGCGGGAAGAGAGTTAGGGCTGGTGGTGCTTATTTATGGCCGTGTCCTCCTGGGGAAAGACCTAGGGAATGGGAGTGGGATGTTTGGACTGCCTCATTGAATTGCTTTTCCAAGCTACAATGGAGTTTATGGGAATTGAAGTGGGGAAACTAACTTTTCCTGGCTCTGCTACTGGGCCACGTTGACTGATATGGTCTGATTTTGACTGGTCTTGAATAGAAGAAGGACTTTTCCATCATCAACTGTGTGGTCTTTGCATCAAGGCACTATGCTATCTCTAAAAATATGGTGACCATTTGTAGGGTTTTCCTGGTCAATAGCATCTGGCAAACCATAAAGATGCATGAAATGATCAAGTGGACAATGGGTGGCCAATAGGATCCAACAGTATCTTGCAAACTGTAAAGATACATGAACAGTTCATCTATGGCCAACCACATCCAATAGCATTTTGTAAACCATGAATGAACTGGTCATCTAGATAATGGGTGGCCAAAAACATGCAATAGTGCCTTGCCATGCATAAGGATGCATGAACTGGTCGTCTGGACAGTGGGTGGCCAACAGCAAACAAATAGCATCTTGCAAACCATAGGGATGCACAAACTGGTCATCTGGACAATGGATGGCCAATAGCATTCAGTAGTATCTTGCAAACCTTAGGGATGCATTAACTGGTCATCTGGACAGTGGGTAGCCAATAGCAAACAAATAGCATCTTGCAAACCATATGGATGCACGAACTGGTCATCTGGACAATGGGTGGCCAGTAGGATCCAACAGTATCTTGCAAACCATAAAGATACATGAACAGTTTATCTGTGGCCAATCACATCCAACAGCATTTTGCAAACCATGCATGAACTGGTCATCTGAATTATGGGTGGCTAATAACATCAAATAGCACCTTGCCATCCATAAGGATGCATGGACTGGTCATCTAGACAGTGGGTGACCAATAGAATCCAATAGCATCTTGCAAACCATAGGCATGCACATACTGGTCATCTAGACAATGGGTGGCCAACAGCATTCAATAGCATCTTGCAAATAATCAGCATGCTTGAAATGCTCAGCTGGTCAATAAGTGGCCAATAGCATTCAATAGCATCTTGCAAAGCGTAAGGATACGTGAACTGTTCATCTATGGCCAATAGCATCCAGTAGCATTTTGCAAACCATGCATGAACTGGCCATCTGGACAGTGGTTGGCCAAAAACATACAATAACAACTTGCAATCCACAAGGATGCATGAACTGGTCATCTGGACAGTGGGTGGCCAATAGCAAACAAATAGCATCTTGCAAACCATAGGGATGCATGAACTGGTCTTCTGGACAATGGATGACCAATAGCATTCAGTAGCATTTTGCAAGCCATAAGGATGAATGAAATGGTCAACTGGACAATGGGTAGCCAGTAAGCTCCCAATTGCAAGGATGCATGAACTGGTCCTCTGGTGGGTAAGTCTAGCCAGGGAGAACATAAACAGAAGGGTCAAGGGGTTGTTATGGACAGAAGTCCCAGTGACCTCTGTCTTTTGCCACTGGGCAAGGGACATCCACGGTGACACGATGGGCAACGATGCTCTTCTTGGTCCTTGGCAGTCTCCCCGATGACCCACTTAGGGGCTTCCTCTAAGCCTTGGGTGGAGAGAAGTGTCCTGGATTAGTCCGGCCCTTTGCTTGACCCCAGCGGCCTCTCTCGGCTGATGCTCTTATCTTCTTAGGAGAGCAACCTCAGCCCTGGGATGCCTTCCCAGCCCAGCCTCTGCCTACGTGAGGCCAACCTGTCCCCAAAACACCTGGCTAATAAGGCGGGCAGTGGGCCAGAAGAGTCTGCAGGTGACACTCGACATGCCGAAGCGTTCCCGATATGCATCACGCCGCACTTAATCCTGATTTAGTGGGACAGATCAGGTGTAAGAGCGGTGGGAGGCCATTATCGGGTGACAATGCCCTGTACCTCTGATGCTATCTCTTCATTAATTAAACACCAATCGGGCTATTAATTGCAACAGATATTTATCGTGGCTGGGATCAGTTACAGAAGTAGTTAAAGGCTGCGGCTTTGTGTTATAGGCAGGCTGGCTTCCTTTATCTTTCTGCAGGTGCCTTTCTCGGAGACATTGAAGTAAATGCGCCTGTTGCAAGAAGAAAGGGTCTCATTCTGAAGACAAGGCAGAGACCAATGACATTGATTCTGTTCTTGCCCCAAAGCAAGAGCAAATGAAGTTCGTTGAGCCCATGGATGAAGTTTGTTGAAGACCATTCACATTATATGGGCAAACTTGGGCCCTCCAGGTCTTTTGGACTCCAACTCCCACCATTCCCAACAGCCCCAGGTCCTTTCCTTTTTCCTCTCAGTCGCTTAAGCCCTAGAAATAGAGAACTAACATCTGTCGGGGATGCTTTTATTGGGCTTGAACCCTTACTCAGAGTACCTCTATACCAAGCATTGACAAACTTGGGCATTCCAGGTGTTTTGGACTTCAACTCCCACCATTCCTAATAGCCTCGGGTCCTTTCCTGTTTCCTCTCAGTCGCTTAAGCCCTAGAAAGAGAAAGCTAACATCTGTCGGGGATGCTTTAATTGGGCTTGAACCCTTACTCATACAACGTCTACACCAAGCATGGGCAAACTTGGGCTCTCCAGGTGTTTTTTAGGGCTGGGCAGTTTCGTTTCGTTAATTCGTAATTCGTTAATAATTCGTTAATTTTTTCAATTACAAAACGATAACGAACCATTCTGGAGCAATTATTAAAAAAAACGAATTTTCAAAAACGTTTTGTAAATGCTTCGTATTTCGATATTGTATTCGTTTCGTTATTGTTTTGAGGTCGTTTCGTTATTATTTCCGCATGTCTGGGCCAGTTTTATGGTTTTAATTAGTGAAAAAAAATTATAATATCACACCAACAGTCAACAACAGAGGGAGAGGGAAGCTTCAGAAGGTTTTTGGAGGTTTTTTAGCGTACTTCACGGTCGCGTCCGCCATTAACGAATCGATTCGTTATTGTTTCGGAAATCGATTCGTTAATTTTTTACCATTTACGAAATTTCGTAAATATCGAACTTTTTAAAAGGAAAATTTTGTAATTATTTTAAATATCGAAACAAAAAAAAACCCCCCAAATACAAATCGATTTTAGAAACAAATTTTTCCGTTGTTACTCAGGCCTAGTGTTTTTGACTTCAATTCCCACCATTCCTAACAGCTTCAGGCCCTTTCCTTTTCCCCCTCAGCCACTTAAGCCCTAGAAAGAGAGAGCTAACATCTGTCGGGGATGCTTTAATTGGGCTTGAACCCTCACTCACACTACATCTACACCAAGCATGAGCAAACTTGGGCCCTCCAGATGTTTTGGACTTCAACTCCCACCATTCCTAACAGCCTCAGGCCTTTCCTTTCCCCCCTCAGTAACTTAAGCCCTAGAAAGAGAGAGCTAACATCTGTCGGGGATGCTTTAATTGGGCTTGAACCCTCACTCATACTATGTCTACACCAAGCATGGGCAAACTTGGGCCCTCCAGATGTTTTGGACTTCAACTCCCACTATTCCTAACAGCCTTGGGCCCTTTTCCTTTCACTCTCAGCCACTTAAGCCCTAGAAAGAGAGAGCTAACATCTGTCGGGGATGCTTTAATTGGGCTTGAACCCTCACTCATACTACGTCTACACCAAGCATGGGCAAACTTGGGCCCTCCCTCCAGGTGTTTTGAACTTCAACTGTTAGTAATTGTGGGAGTTGGAGTCCAAAACACCTGGAGGGAGGGCCCAAGTTTGCCCATGCCTGCCATGAGGGTTGCCTCTTCCCCATTCTAATCTCCCGGAAAGGAAGTAGTACCCAATTCTAGATTCTGTTTCTACTCATGCACCATATATAACGAAACTTGTAGAAGTGGAATGGAAGGTGCCACGGTGTCCATCCTGGAAGGCTTCCTTCTCTCCGCCACGGAGATGCCAGAAAAGTTCATCCAAAGCCCAACGGAAATCGATACGGAAACTTCTCACTGACCTCGGCCAGGGTTGGGATCCTTCCAAAGTGCTTTAATGGGGGCGGGGGCGAGAAGAGAGATCCATTATTCTGTCAATAACCATCTCCTTTTTTTTCCACGCTCTTTCGTTAAAAATCCCAGGCAGGCAAATATATATAAAAATAATCCCGGCGCGTCAATACTTGGCTCCTTTCATCAAGGCTCTCTCTCTCTCTCTCTCTCTCTCTCTGATGGGAAAAGTTCTGGTTTCCACCAGAACCAAACTGTTGCAGGCTCCCTTTTGCTGAGGAACAACTCGCTGTGCACCTGAGGACAGGTGGAGTGGCCCCAACATGATGTGGATGCATAAAAAAGTAATAGTGAAGTCGAACATGACCCCCCCCCCCCATAAGAGATAGTAACTTATAGTTTTGCTAAGGGCAAGGACACCAGGCTGGATAATAAGGGTTAAGCCTTGGTCGTTTGGTGTGTATCATTTAATCAAGGCTTTATGCCCTATTTTCATATGTCTACAGCAGAAAGTAACCAATTATTTGAATTTTCCCACCTGAGGCACACCTGGGCTCCTGAGGGTCCCCCGTCTCACAAACAAGGGACTCTCTTTCCCCCTCATGGAGATATTTCCCTTTATGGACCTTCCTATGAATAATATGAACTATGGACACTGGGGGGGGGGGGGGTAGTTGGGTTTACTCTCTGTATTATGATTTCTATATTTTCATATTTTCTCCTGCATTTCTAGATTTCCCTTCATGTATCTGACCTTGCCCTGACCCTTTTTGCCCCCTTCCCATCTCCTTGAGGAAAAATGTGTCAGGATGTTGCCCTGATCCTGGAGGGGCAGAGATTAGCCATCATCACCAAGAACTCTTCTCTATAGGCATCCCTTGCATGGACAGTGACAAAAGGTGATATTCTTTGGCTTCGGAGGTACTTGGTCACCAAGGGAGTCACCAATTAGCAAACTCTTAAGCATATCTCCATGGGATAAGGGGAAACCCTCGAAAAGTTTTCCCCTCCCAACCTGTCACCCATTCAGCCTCTCACTAAAGACATCCACCTAAGTTTGCCCCCATTGTTCCCCTGTCTGTGCTGTTAAAGAAAACCTGGATTATGTTTATTGCCACCCATCACAGGACAATAGACTAGCCTGGCTTGCAGGCCTTTCTAGGACTCGCCAGGCATTTGGACATTTCCTGAGTTTCCATAATCCACTCAAGAATGCATTGTATTCCCTTGTCCCACCTCCCTCCCTCCTGATTCGCTGATGCGCCGAAGTGGCAGGAGCCTTCTGATTGGCCCACACACTCAGAGGGTGGCCGAGCCTCCTCCCAGCTGTTGGGGCATCAGCCAATCACTTTTCAGCCACCACTCTGTATTTTCTATAAAAATGCCATTTATTTCTGTAACCACATGCTCTGCTTGGCGAATGATTGCTGCTTTGCATCCTTTTCAGCTGAATCGCTAATAAACCTCGGTGGCACTTCCTTCAACTTGGTGAGACCTTTTATTGGAAAAAAAATCAAGGATTGGGTGCTTCTCTCTGTCTCGCCAGGGTAACGAATTCTTTGATGAGTCTGATTGGTCTCTGCCTCCTGGCAAAGACCCCTAAATTCCTGCTCTATAACACCAACATGATGTGGATGCATTAAAAAGTAATAGGGTGATGAAGAACGCAAAGCCCAATGTAGACAGAGATGCGATGCTGAACAGCGGGGAGCGTAATGCTCTGAAGGCATCTGCTCAAGGCTTCTCCTGCTCCATTCTGGGTGACGTTGCATTAGATTACCTCTTGTTATAATGACGATGATGATGATGATGTGGGGACATGAGAGAAGCCTCCTACAAGGATGGCAAAACATCAAAACATCCGGGCAATGTCCCCTGGGCAATGTCCTTGCAGACGGCCAAACACCAGAAGCGACTTGCAGTTTCTCAAGTCACTCCTGACACGACAAAAAATGATGATGATAAAACTTTATTTATAGGCCACCTTATCTCCCCAGCTTACCTGTCAGGAAGGCCATTCAGGTGAGGAAGAAGCAGCAGGTCTTGGCTTGGAAAGGGAAAGATATGAATTATTATTATTATTATTATTGTTGTTGTTGTTGTTGTTGTTATTATTATTATTATTATTTATTATTATTATTATTTGAAACACAACAAGATGAGTCCACAGCAGACACTCTGCTGGCTGTTGTATTGGATGACACGTCGGACACTTCCCAAGTGTCTAGGACTGTGTGATGTATTGGCGAATAATGTGTGCAGATCCTAGTATTTTGTATATTATTGTATAATATTGATAATATTAGAATGTAGAATATTAGAATCAAAGAGTTGGAAGAGACCTCATGGGCCATCCAGTCCAACCCCATTCTGCCAAGAAGCAGGAATATTGCATTCAAATCACCCCTGACAGATGGCCATCCAGCCTCTGTTTAAAGCTTCCAAAGAAGGAGCCTCCACCACACTCCGGGCAGAGAGTTCCACTGCTGAATGGCTCTCACAGTCAGGAAGTTCTTCCTCATGTTCAGATGGAATCTCCTCTCTTGTAGTTTGAAGCCATTGTTCAATTGCGTGCTAGTCTCCAAGGAAGCAGAAAGGAAGCTTGCTCCCTCCTCCTTCCTGTGGCTTCCCCTCACATATTTATACAATAATAATGAGTGCAGATCCCAGTAAGCTGGCCTTCTGCAGCTGGCAGGTGGTAATCTTGTCAGCACCAATTGTGTTTAAGTGCAGGCCAAGGTCTTGAGCCACTGCGCCCAGTGTGCCCATCACCACTGGGACCATCTTGACTGGCTTGTGCAAGAGTCATTATTATTATTATTATTATTATTATTATTATTATTATTATTTTGCAAGTCGCTTCTGACATGACAAAATTATTATTATTGTTGTTGTTGTCTCTCCACAAGTAGACTACAAAATATGATGATGATGATGGGTTATTATTATTATCATGTTTATTTATACCCTGCTTTTTCTCCCCACAAGGAGACTCCAAGAGATAACTTCCTCCTCCTCCTCCTCCTCCTCTTCTTCTTCTGATCCTTCTCCTTCTTCTTCTTTGGTTGTTGTGACTTTTCCAGGCTGCCTGGCCATGTTCCAGAAACCTTCTCTCTTGACGTTCCACCCAAATCTATGTCAGGTATCCTTAGATGTTGTGAGGTCTGCTGGAAACTAGGCAAGTGGGGTTATATCTGTGGAATGATGTCCAGGGTGGGAGAAAGAACTCTACCCTGCTTGAGGCAGATGTGAATGTTGCCACTGGCCAGCTTGAATAGCATTGAATGGCCTTGCAGCTGCTGCTTCCTCCTCCTCCTCCTCCTCCTCCTCCTCCTCTTCTTCTTCAATGCCTCACTTTTTCTTTCTACAAGGAGACTCCAAGAGACAATTTACTTTTACTGCTGCTGCTGCTGCTGCTACTACTACTACTACTATTTATATAAAAATAATACATTCTAATACTAAAATCCCTGATTGTTTCCTCTCTGTTGTTGTGCTGTTGTAATTTTAGAGCACAACAACAGAGAGGAAACAAACAAGACATCTAATCACCTCTCAACAAAAGTTTGCTCTAGGCACTGTCAGGCCATTATATGCTAATCAAGGTGGTCAGTTGAAACATTAACACCTAGCTTCAACAGACAAGAGTCCTTTGTCCCACCCTGGTCTTTCCACAGACATATAACCCTTTTTCCTAGTTCCAACAGACCTCACTACCTCTGAGGATGTTTGCCATAGATGCAGGCGAAACGTCAGGAGAGAATGCCTCTAGAACATGGCCATATAGCCTGAAAAAACCTACAACCCAGTGATTCTGGCCATGAAAGCCTTCAACAATACATTAATCATAATAATAATAATAATAATAATAATAATAATAATAATAATAATGATAATAATAATAATAATATGCAATGTACTACTAATAATGAATATATAGCTGCTTTGAGTGTCCTTGTGGAGAGAAAAAACGGGGTATAAATAATAATAATAATAATAATAATAATAATAATAATAATAATAATATGATCCCTTCCTCACCAGTGAATGAAAGTGGTTGAAAGAGGTGGTGCCAAAAGGATAGAGAATGCCCCCCTGTGCCCCACCCCAAAAGTTACGAATACACCTATGAAACCACATAAAAAGTCACAAATGTCCATGATGTCCACCTGAGGCAGAGATAGGAAACCCACTTGGGGTCCTTCCCGGGGAGTTCCGGTGCGACTTTGTCACTCGGATGATGTCTCTTGGATGGGAGATGTTCCTGCCCATCAATCCTGGCGCAGTTCAGTCAAGAGACTTATGCTTTGGGTCTAAAAACCCGGGTGATAATCAGGAGCCATTGACACTCCGCTCGCCCATCACCGGCCCATCACAGTGTTCCACAGTTTTACAATATTAATACAATCCGAAGACACTGGGGGAAAATAATCTCTCTCCCAGAGATATTTTTACCTGCTTTCAAGCTATCAATCATTCCTGCTTGTCACCGCCACGTCTCCCGTCTTCGTCTGTCGGCAGCTCGGCACCCAGTTAGAGCAAATGGAAAATATCATGTCATTTTTAGAAGTTCAACACAAAAGCCTTCAGCCAACAATTTGGGAGAACACTGTCATTGAGAAGGGAAAATAATAACATGTCATCGCATGCAAATATCCGCAGAGTTTTTCGCGCTTGAGTACTAAACGGCAGGAAAGCGGAGAGGCGGCAGAAGAGATGGACAACAGAAGAGGCTTTTAGGAGAAGAGTTTTAATTGTGCTTTCAAAGAACAAAACAACCACTCGAACACGCCGGTCGTGATAGGGAATTTGGCACAACTCTATAGGTGTCATGCCCTTGAACATCACTCCCTTCTTAGCCGTGCATACCCACGTTGTGGGAGTTGGGGTCCAAAACACCTGGAGGGAGGGCCCAAGTTGGCCCATGCCTTGGTCCTCTTGGAACTGGACACTTGGGTCAATGAAGGGATCATCTGCATACCCATATTGTGGGAGTTGGAAGTCCAAAACACCTGCAGGGAGGGCCCAAGTTGACCTATGCCTTCATCCTCTTGGAATTGGACACTTCGGTCAATCAAGGGATCATCTGCATATCCAAGTTTTGGGAGTTGGAAGTCCAAAACACCTGCAGGGCCCAAGTTCATGACATGACAAAAAAAAAATCCTCTTGGAACCGGACACTTCAGTCAATCAAGGGATCATCTGCATACCCACGTTGTGGGAGTTGAAGTCCAAAACACCTGGAGGAAGGGCCCAAGTTGGCCCTTGCCTTTGTCCTCTTGGAACTGGACATTCAGTCAATGATGGGATCATCTGCATACCCACGTTTGGATGTCCAAAAGATCTAGCGGAAGGGCCCAAGTTGACCCATGTCTTCATCCTCTTGGAATTGGACACTTCAGTCAATCAAGACATCATCTGCATACCCACATTGTGGGAGTTGGAATCCAAAACACCTGCAGGGCTCAAGTTGGCCCATGCCTTTGTCCTCTTGGAACTGGACACTTTGGTCAATCAAAGGATCATCTGCATAGCCACATTGTGGGAGTTAGAAGTCCAAAACACCCGGAGGAAGGGCCCAAGTTGGCCCATGCCTTTGTCCTCTTGGAACTGGACACTCCAGTCAATCAAGGGATCGTCTGCATACCCACGTTGTTGGAGTTGAAGTCCAAAACACCTGGAGGAAGGGCCCAAGTTGGCCGATGCCTGAGCTAGCTTCACTGAGAGGGGAAAGCATGGGTGACCATACCTTTGAGGGAGGGAATCGCCCCTCTTATATCATCAGCGGTCCCGTTTCAAGTTCACCTTCTCCATCACATGCACAATACATTCATCTTCTATTCATCACAAAGTCAGTATTACTTTTTTGTTTTCAATCAGGAGAAACAACAATCTCCAGAAGCCAAGAGATCCCTTGTTCTGCCCAAAGCCTTTTACATTGAAGGAGACTGACACCAGGTTAAAACCACTTCTTTCCATGGGATCCTATTGTTCTGCCTCAAACCCCATAGGATACAAGAGACTGCTGATGGTTGGGCAATGAAACAGGACTCAGATGCTGTAAAAGTAACCTTAAAAGTAACCTTCTTCTTATGGAGATGGCACAAGAAGGAGGCCTCTGGAGTCTTCCTTGGATGACGAGATCCAGAAACAGATGTGATACAAGTCAACCAAATGATATCCATGAGACCGACTGCCTGACCATCAGTTGTTATTATTGTTGTTGTTGTTGTGTTTATTTATACCCCTTTTTTCTCCACAAGTTGACTCAAAGTCATGGTGAGTCAGGAGCAAAGGAAGTCCATCCTAAGAAGATCCACAGCTGGAATGGATGCACCCAAGTGTCAAGCGAAACAGACCTGTTCTGGTGGGATGGATGTAGCCAATAGGGAGAGAGCAATGCATCCGTTCAAAACCACGTGTGTGCATGTGTCATGGAAGATGTTGATATTTTTTTAAAAAGTGAGGTCATGAAGGCAATCCCTGTTGAGCTGGCAGCTCCACAGTGAACAACCTTAAATCCAAATCGTAAGTCGGCGTTTGGAGGGGATTCTCTCTCGGTAAGTCTCCGGAAGGAGGAGGAAGGCACCTTGATTCCGCTCATCCTGGCCTCCCGAGGCAGATCTGCTTAGTCAACTGGCAAGAGCAAACTATTACTTGCTGTCAGCCTTGCAAAAGCAATATAGCCATCGGAGAGCAGGCCGGAGGAGGATTATCACACATTCATAATGTACAAGACAGGCTGGCTCCCCGCCAGGCGAGACTGTATGGGGACAGGCAGATGGGATGCCAGGCTTGTCCAGATACAAGGATGTACAAAGAGCTGCCTTCTTACTAATCCAGACCCTTGGAGCCCATCCAACCCCATAATGTCAACAATGACCCTACACCAGAGTTCTCTTCTAGCCTGACTCTGAGATCTCTGGTCCTCTTTCCATTCAGTGGCCTCCCGTCCAAGTCCTAACTGAGCCTCTCCAACATCTGAAATGCGAATGGAAGATCCTCATAAACTGAAGCTTGGAGCAAGGTCTGTTCAAGCTTTCAAGTAGGATCCTCTCCTCACTCTCCTTGGTCTTCCATCTTGGTGGTCTTCCATCCAGGTCTGGTCTTATTGAGCTTCTGTAATCAGTAATTATAAACTGAACCAGATTGTTGAAGGAGCTGCTCTTCTCCCTGATCCCAACCATTGAGGTCTATCTAACCCCACAATGTCAGTGCTGATAGAGAAATCTATGATCCTCCTTTATTCCATTCAACCTGGTGACTTCCCATCCAAACCCTAACTGTACGTCTCTGCTCCCTAAACTCTTATGAGGTCGAGTAGAGTAGGAGATTCCTTACAAACCATGGGGAGGTCCATCTGACCCATATTGTCAACTCTGATTGGAACCAGGAGTTGTTCGGGTTTTCAGGTGGGATCCTTCCTAATCCTCCTTGGTCTTCCATCTTGGTGGTCTTCCATCCAAGCACTGGCCAAGCCTGGTCTTATTTACCTGCCAAAATCGGTAGTCATCATAAACTGAACTAGATTGTTGAAGGGGATCTTCTCACCGATCAGAGCCATTGAAGTTTATCCACCCTCATAATGTCAACATTGACAGGGAGCAGGAGCTTTGCTAGTCCTACTCGGAGATCTATGATGGTCTTCCTTCCTTCCTGGTGGCTTCCCATCCAAGCCCAAATGGAGTTTCTCTGAAAACTTATGAAGTTCAGAAGAGTAGACAGGTCCATCTGGCCAATATTGTAAACTGGAACCAGGGTGGGATCTTCTCCTCGCCTTCCTTGGAGATCTCTGACCTTCTGTCTTGGTGGTCTCCCATCCAAACTCTGACCAGACCTGGTCTTATTTAGCTTCTGAAATAAGTAATTATAAAACTGGACCAGATTGTGGAAAGGGATCCAATAGCTGCTGTTCTCACTGATCCCAACCGTTGGGATCACTATGTCAGCCTGATAGGAAGCAGGAGTGATTCTGCACCAGGTCTTTGAGCCAGGTTGCTTTGCTAGCCCTATTTGGAAATCTAAGATCCTTCCTTCCTCCCTTCCTCTCTCCTCTCCCTCTCTCCCTCTCTCCCTCTCTCCCCCCTCTCCCTCTCTCCTCCTCTCCTCTCCTTCCTTCCTCCCTCCCTCCCTCCCTCCCTCCCTCCCTCCCTCCCCCCTCCCTCCTTCCTTCCTTCCTTCCTTCCTTCCTTCCTTCCTTCTTCCTTCCTTGCTTCCTTCTTTCCTTCCTTCCTGTTTCCCTCCCTTCCTCTCTTCTCTTCTTCTTTGAAGAGGTCCAGAAGAGTAGAAGATACCTCATAAACCCTGGAGAGGTTCATCCAGCCAATATTGTCAACTGGAACTAGGGGCTGTTCATGTTTTCAAGTGGGAGCCTCTCCTCACCTTCCTTGGAGATCTCTGGCCTTCCGTCTTGGTGGTCTTCCATCCAAGTGCTTCCGTCTTGGTGGTCTTCCATCAGAAACTGACCCAGACCCTTGGAGGAGTCCAACGAAGGCCTGAACTGAATGTGGAGACATTTGCATTTCCTCTCGCAGCCTCTTTAATGTCACATCTCCCCATCATGCTATGGAAACAGAATATGTAAGAAAATCAGGGCTAATTCTAATGAGTGCTTTGCCACTGATATTCTAAAATTCTCTTGGTTTTCAAATGAGTTTATGTCAGAATGAAGCATTCCATTAAAGTCCATTAAGGTTTGTTTTTTTTAAAGAGACACGTGGAAGGGTATAAGGGCTGCTTAATAGCTGGATAATATTATTAGAGCTTCGAGATGCCAGTATTAATGTTGGTCCACCCAAATGGGATATGGATACCAAACTGAGCATCTGATCGACGGTGCGTCTACACAGTGGAATGGATGCAATTTGACACCACTTTCCCTGCCACGGAGGCCTGGGATTTGTAGTTTGATGATGCTCAGCACACTCTGGCAAGACTGCAAGTCCTAGGATTCCATAGCATTGAGTCGTGGCAGTGAAATTAGTGTTGATGTGCATTAATTCTACAGTGTAGATGGAGCCTAAGATGCCATTTGTTGTTGTTGTTGTTGTTGTTGTTGTTATGTTTATTTATACTCTGCTTTTCCAACAAGGAGACTCAAACCAGCTATGTATTTGTTATTAGTATTAGAACTTTATTTACTTAGGCGATCCCTCATAGCTTGAGGATGATGGTCTTCCAGGTGTGGTGTCTTGGCGGTGGGTCTGTAGGTAGCTATGGAGCCCCATTCTTGACCTGCATCATCTCCTGCAGTGATGACATTGTTTTTCTGGTGGAAGGCAGTCCCAATCAGGGTTGGCTTGCATGCCTTCCTCTTGGCACATTTCTCCCTTTCATCCTCCATTCGTGCCTCTTCGAATTCTGCAGCACTGCTGGTCATAGCTGACCTCCAGTTAGATGCTCAAAGGCCAGGGCTTCCAAATTCTTGGTTTCTATGCCACAGTTTTTAAGGTTGGCTTTAAGCCCATCTTTAAACCTCTTTTCCTGTCCACCAACATTCCATTTCCCGTTCTTGAGTTGGGAGTAGAGTAAAACTGCTTTGGGAGACGATGGTTGGGCTGTCGGACAACATGGCCAGTCCAGTGGAGTTGGTGGTGGAGGACCATCCCTTCAATGCTGGTGGTCTTTGCTTCGTCCAGCATGCTGACATTTCCCTGCCTGTCTTCCAAAGAGATTTGCAGGATTTTTCAAAGGGAACACTGATGGAACTTTCCAGAGTTGATGTGATGTCTGTAGACAGTCCATGTTTCACAGGCATATAGCAAGATTGGGAGGACAACGGCTTTATAAACAAGCCCCTTGGTATCCCTACGGATGTCTCAATCCTCAAACCCTCTCTGCTTCATTCAGAAGAATGCTGCATGCGCAGAGCTCAAGCGGTGTTGAATTTCAGTCTCAATGTTGACGCCTGTAGACAGTCCACAACTCGCAGGCATAGAACAGGGTTGGGAGGACAATAGCTTTATAAACAAGCACCTTGGTACCCCTACGGATGTCCCGGTCCTCAAACACTCTCTGCTTCATTCGGAAAAATGCTGCACTCGCAGAGCTCAGGCGGTGTTGTATTTCAGTGTCAATGTTGATGTCTGTAGACAGTCCACATTTCGCAGGCATATAGCAGGGTTGGGAGGACAATAGCTTTATAAACAAGCACCTTGGTATCCCTACAGATGTCAAGGCCCCCAACACTCTCTGCTTCATTCAGAAAATGCTGCACTCGCAGAGCTCAGGCGGTGTTGTATTTCAGTTCAATGTTGACGCCTGTAGACAGTTCATGTCTCGCAGGCATATAGCAAGGTTGGGAGGACAATGGCTTTATAAACAAGCCCCTTGGTCTCCCTACGGATGTTCCGGTCCTCAAACACTCTCTGCTTCATTCAGAAGAATGCTGCACGCGTAGAGCTCAGGCGGTGTTGAATTTCAGTCTCAATGTTGACGCCTGTAGACAGTCCACGTCTCGCAGGCATAGAGCAGGGTTGGGAGGACAATGGCTTTATAAACACGCACCTTGGTCTCCCTGCGGATGTTCCGGTCCTCAAACACTCTCTGCTTCATTCAGAAAAATGCTGCACTCACAGAGCTCAGGCGGTGTTGTATTTCAGTATCAATGTTGACTTTTGTGAAGATGGGGCTGCCAAGGGAGTGGAAAGGATGAACATTTTCTAATGTTACAACATTATTAGAACATATGATGATGATAATGATGGTGGTGATGATGATGATTATTATTTATGCTCCACTTTTTTCTCCAACAAGGAGACACGTAGCACTTACCCTAAAAGCATTTTGAGACTATTTAAAATCTACTCTTCCCACCTAGTGAATTTATTTATTTATTTATTTATTTAGCAATTTTGTATACCGGTCTTCTCCCCTCTATCGGGGGACTCGGGCCGGTTTCCAACAATAAAATCACAAAACAATCATTAAAAACATCATATAACATATTCAATTAAAACGTTATAACAGCAAAATGCAATCATATAATAACAATGGTCAGTCGTCATAGTGAATTCGTTGTCCATCATTCATCGTCATCTATCCGATCACAGAAATATTGATTCACTCGTCGAAAGCCAAACCCCATAGCCAGGTTTTCACCCGTTTTCTGAACGACAGAATGGAGGGGGCAGTTCTGATCTCCAGTGGGAGAGAGTTCCAGAGTCGAGGGGCCACCACCGAGAAGGCCCTGTCCCTCGTCCCCACCAGACGCTGGGACCGAGAGCAGGGCCCCTCCAGATGATCTTAACAACCTAGATGGTTCATAGGGGAGAATACGTTCGGACAGGTAAACTGGGCCAGAGTCGTTTAGGGCTTTATAGGTTAACACCAGCACTTTGAATTGTGCTCGGAAGCTAATTGGCAGCCAGTGGAGCTGGCGCAACAGGAGTAGTATGCTCCCTGTACCCTGCTCGTGTTAGCATTCTGGCAGCCGCACTTTGGACTAGTTGGAGCTTCCGGGCAGTCTTTATAGGCAACCCCACGTAGAGAGCGTTGCAGTAGTCTAAACGGGATGTAACCAAAGCGTGGAGCACCGTGGCCAAGTCAGACTTCCCAAGGTACGGGTGCAGTGAAGCCCAATGTTGCTCTCCATACCCAATGAAACCTCTTCTATGAAACCATCAAAAGGTCTTTCTCCACAGTTCAATCCTTATTGAGATGCCTGACTCCCACTGGAGACTCCATCCATTCGGTGCTTTTGCGATGAGTGGTGCTTCCTCCGCTTTGGCCTGAATCAGGGACTCTTTCTCACCAAACCTGGCAGTGGTTTCCCCTTCTTCCATTTTGGGGAGGAGGGAGATATGCGGTGACAGCTTTCGCGTGGAGTAGCACAGCCTCATCCTTATCGGCCCAGATGACACATTGCTAACACACTTATCCAGAGTGCCATGCGCTGCGCATATCTCTGCTGGGTGAGGAGATGGCAGGTTGAGTGGCAGGAGGAGAGTCAACTTGTGAGTGAAGATGTCCCCGTTGCCACACCGGGAAAGGGAGGAAAGCCCATTGGCCGGTCAGGGAATGGCGCCAAGAGGTGAACCCTTCCTCACTCTAAGTTGTTCAGTGTGTGTGTGTGTGTGTGTGTTGCCTTTATCAGGCAGGATTGACAGGCTTGCAGATGGGTATTGTGTTTCAGTCTCCTTTTTGAAACGTTTCAACTTCTCCGGCTTAATTCACGTTTACACATCCTTCCTTCTCCAATTACGCCGTCCTTTCACTTTTGGAGGAAGGAAACGGCTTTGCAATCTTGATGGCCTTCGCTGGTTGGGGGAGCTGTCAATATATCTGCATCCCGAAGATGGAGGAGCGACAGGTCTATTACCTGCCGAAACTCTGCTGAGGGGCCGAGATCGGAGCACAGGGCAAACCTTGGGTTGCAAAAGCGGCGTTGAGCACCAGAGTTGGCAGACACCACATGGGACATCCAGTCCAACTCCCTGCCATGCAGGAAAAGCTCAATCAAAGCATCCCCGACAGATGGCCATCCATCCTCTATTTAAAAGTTCTCAAGGAAAGAGCTTCCACCAGACTCCAAAGCAGAGAGTTCCACTGTTGAACAGCTCATACAGTCTCAGGGAGTTCTTCCTAACGTTCAGGTGGAATCTCCTTTCCTGTCATTTGAACCCATGGCTCCATTGAGTCCTAGGTTCAAGAGCAGCAGAAAACAACTCTGCTCCCTCTTCCTTATGCCATCATCTCACATACTTATACATGGCTCTTCTCATATCTCCTCTCAACCTTCTCTTCTGCAGGCTAAATGCCCTGTTCTTTAAGATGCTCCTCATAGGGATTCATAGTTTCCAGACCTTTGATCCTTCTAGTCTCCCCCTTCCTCTGGACACCTTCCAGCTTAGAGTCAACCTCTCTTTTGAACTGTGATGCCTGGAATTGGACACAGTGTGAATCCAGGTGAAGAGGTCTGACCAAAGCAGAATACAAAGACAACATGACTCCCCTTGATCTAAGCACAAGATTCCTTTGAGTGCAGCACAAAATCCCATTGGCTTCTTCTTCGTCATCTTTGGTGATCCCTCTTGTTTGACTATGGTGGCCTTCCAAGTGTAGTGTCTAGGTGGTGGGTTTGTAGGTGACTGTAGAGACTTATTCTTGATCCTCATGTTCTTCCGTAGTGAGGACATCAGTTTCCAGGTGGAAGGTGTTCTTCTGACAAGGGTTGGCTTGATGTGCCACCTTCCTCTTGGCATGTTTCACCCTCCATTCGTGCCTCTTCGAATTCTGCAGCACTGCTGGTCACAGCTGACCTCCAGTTAAAGCACTCAAGGGCCAGGGCTTCCCAGTTCTCAGTGTCTCTGCCATAGATTTAAAGGTTGGCTTTAAGCCCATCTTTCAATCTCTTTTCCTGTCCACCAATATTTCCGTTTTCCATTCTTGAGCTGAGAGTAGAGTAACTACTTTGGGAGATATTTGGGCATTTGGTCCAGTGAAGTTGATGGCGAAGGATCATCACTTCAGTGCTTGTTGGTCTTTGCTTCTTCCAGATGATGACATTTGTCCATCTGTCTTCTTCCCAAGAGAGTTGCAGGATTTTTTTTGAAGGCAACAGTGATGGAATTGTTCCAGAAGTTGAGTGCAACATCTGTAGATGCTTCATGTTTCACAGGCATCTAACGGGAGTGGGAGGAGATGGCTTTATAAGCATCTTGGTATCTCTATGACCAAGTTTGGGAATATTCTTATATTCATAGCTATGTCCCATAACCACCTACTATTGGGCCTGTATGGGAGAACAGAAGAACTCAACAGCGTCGGGAATCACTTCTCCTATATTTCATGAACTGGAGATGCCCACCGCCGGCCCTTCAACCTCATCCCTCATATGAAGTTTTGGACTCCATACCTCTTAAAGAACAAAAAGAAAGACATTTTGCCTAAGAAATATACCCGAGGCAAGGCATCCCTTTGCTCCATCCCCAATGCGTGACCTTGCAAAGTACATTGGAGTCATGTTCTCAGATGGAGGTGGCCATAGGTCCTCAGAAATGGGTCTTGGCCCATCCTTCAACTGGTGGGCTGAAGTGCAATGGCTTAATTGAACTTACCGGAGACAAAATAGCACCTTAGTTTAATGAGCTCCTCAGTTAAGGAAGGATGGAGGCAAGGTGGAGCAAACCCAGAGGAAGGCAACAAGGGTGGTAGGAGATATGGAGAGCAAAACGTATGAAGAGGAGGGCATGTTCAGCTTGGCAAAGAGACAATGGAGATGCGGCATGAATGCTCCCTTCAAACACCTCCAAAGGATAGGACCAGGCCTCATGGCTTCTAATTACAAGAAGGTAGATCTTGATTGAATTCTAGAAGGAACTGCTTGGTGGTGGGAACAGTTCTGCAGCGGAACCAATTGCATGGAGAGATGGTACGGTCTCCTTCTTTGGATCTCTCCAAAAAGAGGCTAGGCACCTCTCTGTTTTCTATGGAGACCCTCCACTGAAACCAATGACCCATGATGGTTTTCCGATTCTATTATTTCCTTTCTTTTGGGAGAATCACACCTCTGGAAAGGCTGCTTTCTCTCTGTCTGTGTTCCAATATGAGAAGTGCTAGGCATTGTTAGTATGCACACAAGAGCTCACAAGAGGAAAAAGGAGTGTCCCTCTCCTCCTCTTTGTTTTGAATGGTGTGTGTGTGTGTGTGTGTGTGTGTGTGTGAGGTTACACTCTAGAGGAGAGAGAGAGAGAGAGAGGAGCCCTCTTTGCCAAACAATCACGGCAAGGTAATTTCGGTGTGGACCGGTGATTGTGTCATGCGGGAGAAAGAAACATAAAATAAAATAAAACACACACGGCTTAATCAAAGGGCTGCAGACACTTTTAAGTAATCTGCTTCTGCCTTTGCATAACGGCACATTTCGCCAGAAGCTACTCTTGTCGTCCGCAAGAGACTGTAATATACATCAAAAATTCTCCTTTAAATTTATTTTTCTATAAAGATTGGTCTTTTGAACTCCAGTGGCGAAGGCTTGCGGGTACAAAAACCTCTCCTGGCATCTCTCTCTCTCTCTCTCTCTCTTTCGCACATGCTTTCTCTCTCATTTCTTTCGCTCATCGAGGGACTTCTGATCCGGGGTTATCTCTGAGGAAACAAGTGACCACGATTCTCTGTAAGATGCCGACATTCCCTCCTTTTATCTGCCGTTTGATTAAGACACAAAGGGCACAATCAGATGCCGGGCACAAAGGCCCAGCGCAAAGTACAAGAGCGCACTGGGTGTTTCATCTACGCTGATCTCTCCGAGACTTCTTGTGAGTAATCGTGCAAAGGATTGTCCTCAGTGGATGGCATTTCCCATGACAATAGAGTAGGGAAGTCAGAGTGACTTGCTTTAAGGGAGCTCTCCAAGGTGCCAAACCGACTCAAATGCCTTTTCAGCACCTTGGAGAGCTCCTCGAAAACCTAGATTAAAACCTAGACTACATTCTCTGTTTGTATCGCCAATAGAAGCCAGTTGTTGCTACAGGCTCAAGAGAGGAAGGGCAGAAATCACCAGAAAACATTGGATGGCATGTATCTTCCCCTTGCTTAGTATAAGGCTTGGGCAAGGTGGTGTTTGAAGAGCCTGGGAACTGCTGAATCGTCTGAATCCGCTCTCCTGTTACCTGTGCAGGACCTGAAAAGGGACGCCTCAGCATTTGCTTGGGAACACACATTCAGTGACCTTTTCTGCTCTCCCAGCTTTTCACAGATGGCCCCATAGAATCCTAGAATCAAAGAGTTGGAAGAGACCTTCTGGGCCATCATCCAGTCCAACCCCATTCTGCCAAGAAGCAGGAATATTGCATTCAAAGCACCCCCGACAGATGGCCATCCAGCCTCTGTTTCAAAGCTTCCAAAGAAGGAGCCTCCACCACACTCGGGGCAGAGAGTTCCACTGCTGAATAGCTCTCACAGTCAGGAAGTTCTTCCTCATGTTCAGATGGAATCTCCTCTCTTGTAGTTTGAAGCCATTGTTCCGCGTCCTAGTCTCCAGGGAAGCAGAAAACAAGCTTGCTCCCTCCTCCCCGTGGCTTCCTCTCACATATTTATACATGGCTGTCATATCTCCTCTCAGCCTTCTCTTCTTCAGGCTAAACATGTCCAGCACCTTAAGCCGCTCCTCATAGGGCTTGTTCTCCAGACCCTTGATCATTTAGTTGACATTCCAGCTTGTCAATATCTCTCTTGAATTGTGGTGCTCAGAATTGGACACAATATTCCAGGTGTGGTCTAACCAAAGCAGAATAGAGCATGGGGAGCATGACTTCCCTAGATCTAGACACTATGCTCCTATTGATGCAGGCCAAAATCCCATTGGCTTTTTTGCCGCCACATCACATTCCTGGCTCATGTTTAACTTCCTCCCCACGAGGACTCCAAGATCTTTTTCACACGTCCTGCTCTCGAGCCAGGCCTCATCGTCCCCCATTCTGTATTTCTGTCTATCTATCATCTATCTATCTATCTATCTATCTATCTATCTATCTATCTATCTATCCATACAAACATACATACATACATACATACATATAGATATATAAACATTTTTTGGGACCCGACAAGAAACTTTTACTTCAAAAAGGGCTCCGTGGCTGAAAAAGTTTGAGAACCGCTGGCCAAGAGCACATTTAGTGAGAGTAGCCACTTGCCTCCTTGATGTAGGATGCTGGCCATTTTGGTTCCATTACATCCCCTTTTAGACTATGGCTTCTACTGTGGTGTGTATATATATATCTGGTTGTGTCCACTCTCAGCCAGTCCATAGAATGTGCATAATGCCCCAAAACTGTACTGTTTTTTTTTTTTTTTGAATAGTTGTTGAAATAGGGAGGAGTATGCTGTTTACATTCTGGAAAGATTTGACCCATTGGAGACATTGGGAAAACTTTAGAGGCTTGTTTCTCAATCATGTTTGGGCTGATCAAGAGGAAACTTTCCTCTCTTGTAGGCCACATGTAGGACTGCAGAGGACCTGCCCACTTTCAGAACATTTCACCAATCCACTCATTTTAAAAAAGTTTTTACCATAACCACAAAAGGGTTCTGGGAATTGTAGTTGCTGCTGGTTGTGTCCATTCTCAGCCAATCAGAGATCATTGTTGGTTGTGTCCATTCTCAGCCAATCAGAGATTGCATCTGATTGTGTCCATTCTCAGCCAATCAGAGATCGCTGTTGGTTGTGTCCATTCTTAGCCAATCAGAAATCATTGTTGGTTGTATCCATTCTCAGCCAATCAGAGATTGCAACTCGTGTCCATTCTTAGCCAATCAGGGGTCATTGTTGGTTGTGTCCATTCTCAGCCAATCAGAGATCGCTGTTGGTTGTGTCCATTCTTAGCCAATCAGAAATCATTGTTGGTTGTATCCATTCTCAGCCAATCAGAGATTGCAACTCGTGTCCATTCTTAGCCAATCAGGGGTCATTGTTGGTTGTGTCCATTCTCAGCCAATCAGAGATCGCTGTTGGTTGTGTCCATTCTTAGCCAATCAGAAATCATTGTTGGTTGTATCCATTCTCAGCCAATCAGAGATTGCAACTCGTGTCCATTCTTAGCCAATCAGGGGTCATTGTTGGTTGTGTCCATTCTCAGCCAATCAGAGATCGCTGTTGGTTGTGTCCATTCTTAGCCAATCAGAAATCATTGTTGGTTGTATCCATTCTCAGCCAATCAGAGATTGCAACTCGTGTCCATTCTTAGCCAATCAGGGGTCATTGTTGGTTGTGTCCATTCTCAGCCAATCAGAGATCGCTGTTGGTTGTGTCCATTCTCAGCCAGTCAGAGAATGGGCACAAGCAGTGTTGATTGACTGAGAAAGAAACTTGAGAAACAGAGAAAAAAACTCCAACTCCCATCATGCACTCTGATGGGGAGGGGGTCCTTTGAGAAGGAGGCTGGGAAACGCTCCGCTTCGTCTTCTAGAGAAAGGAAGGAAAAAGGAAGGAAAGGAGCCAAAAGACTGATTCATCTAAGAAGGAGAATAAATAGAAAAGAGGTAGAGTGCTCCTGGCGGTGCTCAGTTCTCACTAGCCAAAAGATTTGGCTATTCATGACCCATCTTGGGTTAGGTCTCCGGGTGGCCCTTCCCAATCCGTTTCGGCTGTTCCGAATGCCGAATTAGCCGAACTTCCCAAGGCAAAACCTGCACAGCCCTAATTTATATCCTAGTGCCCCTTCCTTCAAGAACCATGGGAGATATGGACAAGCTGGAATGTGTCCAGAGGAGGGCAACTCAAATGATCAAGGGTCTGGAGAACAAGCCTTATGAGGAGTGGCTTAAGGAGCTGGGCATGTTTAGCCTGAAGAAGAGAAGGCTGAGAGGAGACATGATAGCCATGTATAAATATGTGAGAGAAAGCCACAGGGGGGAGGGAGTAAGCTTGTTTTCTGCTTCCTTGGAGACTAGGACGCAAGGGAACAATGGCTTCAAACTACAAGAGAGGAGATTCCACCAGAACATGAGGAAGAACTTCCAGACTGTGAGAGCCATTCAGCAGTGGAACTCTCTGCCCTGGAGTGTGGTGGAGGCTCCTTCTTTGGAAGCTTTTAAACAGAGGCTGGATGGCCATGTGTCAGGGGTGCTTTGAATGCAATATTCCTGCTTCTTGGCAGAATGGGGTTGGACTGGATGATGGCCCTCCAGGTCTCTTCCAACTCTTTGATTCTAGGATTCTATGATTCTATGGTGCTGCTCAGCTCCCACTAGCCAAAAGATTTGGCTATCCATGGCCCGTCTTGGGTTAGGTCTCCGGGTGGCCCTTCCCAATCTGTTTTGGCTGTTTGGAATGCCAAATTAGCCGAACTTCCCGAGGCAAAACAGATACCCGCACAGCCCTAATATACATCCCTCCCACGTTAATGCCCTTTCCTTCAAGGACTATGGGAGATCCTCCATCTCATTTGGAAGCTTCATCTCATGCCTTGGTTGTGGGCCGTTTGGGTCTCCTTCCCATAGCAAACTCTTCCAATGATCCATTGGAGGATCCCATCCCACGATCTCCGAAGAGCGTCCCTCCAACACCCGAGACGTCCTTCTTCCCGCGACGCAGCTTGTGACCCTTCTTTCTGGCGAGGCCTTGTCGGGCCTTGTGGAGCCTTGTCCGTCTCAGCGGCCTTCGACCTTTTAATAACCGTTCCCCTGCCTTATCGGAACGTTTCCTAATTCATCCCTCTCTCCGTCCCCGGAAAAATATCTAAATCCTATTTCAGTTAATGCCCTTCATTTTCATTTATAAAGACAGATACAAAATAATTATTTCCTATCTCGGCCGTCCCCTTATCTCCTGTCCTAATAATTCCGCGCTGTCTCCCTTTCATCGTCTGGGCCACGCTCACACGCCGACACAGGCTTCTTTGTGAGCTAGTTCAAAAATATTCCGTGTCCGTCGTCTCCGGTGGTGCCTTTAATCTGCTTTTTTCAGCCCCTTTTCCGTCTCAAGACCCTCCTTGAGACCCGGCGCCTCCCCCTCAGTGTTTGCCTTGCCATTTTGTTTGCAACTCGGGTCTCTGTAATTGCCAGCTGGCCACCTCTTCAAGCCTCGCTTTTGATCTCCAAGTAGCCCGATGTTGTGCAAAATGTTTTTGCATAAACAGGCTCTCTTCTGGAAATGAGCTCTCCTGTCTTCACCCCAGATGAAAGGGGGACGCGCGGAGGAGATCTCATGGCCATCATTTGAAGTGTCTGATTAAAAGGAAACCTGGGAGGAGGAACCCTGAACAGAAGAGATACCTGCCAGCCCACGGGGGGGGGGGGGGGGGAGGAAAAGGGGGGCCAAAAACACTCCGCTCCGAACTTCAGAGGACAAAGCTGGCACCGGAAGAAAGGAAGGAAGGAAGGAAGGAATTGAAAGGAAGGGAACAGCAATCTTCCATCACCTTGCAAACAACCGCCATCTCTCGCTGGAGAACGTCTTCAGGTTCTGCCATCTCTCTGAATGTCAGAAAGACAAAGCTGACAATGGAAAGAAGGAAGGAGGGAGGGAGGAGGGAGGGAGGAAGGGAGGAAGGAAGGAAGGAAGGAAGGAAGGAAGGAAGGAAGGAAGGAAGAAGTAAATGAAAGAAAGGGAACAGCAATCTTCCATCACCTTGCAAACAACCGCCATCTCTCGCTGGAGAACGTCTTCAGGTTCTGCCTTCTCTCTGAGTGCCAGAAGACAAAGCTGACACTGGAGCGAAGGAAGGAAGGAAGGAAGGAGGAAGGATGGAAAGGAAAGGAAGGGAACAGCAATCTTCAATCACCTTGCAAACAAACATCTCTCGCTGGAGAACGTCTTCAGGTTCTGCTGTCTCTCTGAATGTCAGAAGACAAAACTGACACTGGAAAGAAGGAAGGAAACAAGGAAACAAGGAAGGAAGGAAGGAAGGAAGGAGGAAGGCAATGAAAGAAAGGGAACAGCAATCTTCCATCACCTTGCAAACAACCGCCATCTCTCGCTGGAGAACGTCTTCAGGTTCTGCCATCTCTCTGAATGTCAGAAAGACAAAGCTGACACTGGAAAGAAAGAAGGAAGGAAGGAAGAAGGAAGGAAATGAAAGAAAGGGAACAGCAATTTTCTATCACCTTGCAAACAACTGCCATCTCTCCCTAGAGAACGTCTTCAGGGTCTGCCTTCTCTCTGAATGTCAGAAGACAAAGCTGACAATGGAAAGAAGGAAGGAAGGAAGGAAGGAAGGAAGGAAGGAAGGAAGGAAGGAGGGAGGAAGGAAGGAAGAAGGAAGGAAATGAAAGAAAGGGAGCAGCAATCTTCTATCACCTTGCAAAGAATCGCCATCTCTCATTGGAGAACGTCTTCAGGTTCTGCTGTCTCTCCGAATGTCAGAAGACAAAGCTGACACTGGAAAGAAACAAGGAAACAAGGAAGGAAGGAAGGAAGGAAGGAAAGAGGAAGGAAATGAAAGAAAAGGGAGAAGCAATCTTCTGTCTCCTTGCAAAGAATCGCCATCTCTCGCTGGAGAATGTCTTCACATTCTGCCATCTCTCTGAATGTCAGAAGACAAAGCTGACACTGGAAAGAAGGAAAGAAGGAAGGAAGGAAGGAGGAAGGAAATGAAAGAAAGGGAACAGCAATCTTCTATCACCTTGCAAAGAATCGCCATCTCTCGCTAGAGAACTTCTTCAGGATCTGCCATCTCTCTGAATGTCATAAGAAGACAAAGCTGACACTGGAAAGAAGGAAGGAAGGAGGAGAGAAAGGAGGGAAGAAGAAAGAAAGGAAGGAAATGAAAGAAAGGGAGCTGCAATTTTCTATCACCTTGCAAACAACCGCCATCTTTCCCTAGAGAACATCTTCAGGTTCAGCTGTCTCTCTGAATGTCAAAAGACAAAGCTGACATTGGAAAGTATGAAGGAAATAAAGAAAGAAAGAGGGAGGGAGGAAAGGAAGGATGAAGGAAGGAAATGAAAGAAAGGGAGCAGCAATCTTCTATCACCTTGCAAACAACTGCCATCTCTCCCTAGAGAACATCTTCATGTTCTGCCGTGTCTCTCTGAATGTCAGAAGACAAAGCTCACACTGGAAAGGAAAAAAAAAGAAAGGAAGGAAGGAAGTATGAAGGGAGGGAGCAAGGAAGGAAATGAAAGAAAGGGAACAGCAATCTTCTTTCACCTTCCAAACAACCGTCATCTCTCACTGGAGAACTTCTTCAGGTTCTGCCATCTCTCTGAATGTCAGAAGACAAAGCTGACCCTGGAAAGAAAGAAGAGAAGAGAAGAGAAGAGAAGAGAAGGAGAAGAAAGAGAAGAGAAAGGAGAAGGAAGGAAGGACAGGAAGGAAGGAAAAGGAAGGAAGGAGGGAAGGAGGGAAGGAAGGAGGGGAAGAAAGGAAGTAAGGAAGGAGAAGTTGAGAAGGTATATGAAAGAAGAAAGGAAGGAAAGAAAGAAGAAAGGGAGAGAAGGAGGATGGGAAAGAACGGAGAAAGGAAGGAAGGAAAGGAAGGGAGGGAGGGAGGGAGGGAGGGAGGGAGGGAGGGAGGGAGGGAGGGAGGGAAGGAAGGAAGGAAGGAAGGAAGGAAGGAAGGAAGGAAGGAAGGAAGGAAGGAAGGAAGAAAAAGAGAGAGCAGCAATCTTCTCTTGCTGGAGAACTTCTTCAGGTTCTGCCATCTCTCTGAATGCCAGAAGACAATGCTGAACTGGAAAGAAAGGAAGGAAGAAAGAAAGAATTAAAGGAGGGCAGGAGGGAGGGAGGGAATGAAAGAAAGGGAACAGCAATCTTCTATCACCTTGCAAATAACCGCCATCTCTTGCTGGAGAACTTCTTCAGGTTCTGCTATCTCTCTGAATGTCAGAAGGCAAAGCTGACACTGGAAAGAAAGAAAGAAAGAAAGAAAGAAAGAAAGAAAGAAAGAAAGAAAGAAAGAAAGGCAGAGGAGGGAGGGAGTAGAGAGAGTGAATGAAAGAAGGAAAGAAAGAAGGGAGGGAGGGAGGGAGGGAGAACAGCCACCTTCCTCCACCTTGCAAGCAACTGGCAACTCCATTGGAGAAGTTCTCCACATTCTCTATTGTTTGGAACTTGCAATCAATGATAAAAGCAGGAGAGGAAGAGCAGATGCTCAATTAAGGTCCAGAAATGCCCTCCGCGCTGCACAAAAGTTAACTTTGCTTCTTCCTCTGAGACGTGTCTCCGTTGCATCGTCTCCCGGAGGTTCTCTTCCCAATTATCTGAGCTTAACGCTCTTGAATTTCTTACGGCCAGTTTGGAGGTTCAAAGGCACGGTGAAAGGAACGGCATGCGATGGGAGTCAGGCATGTACACACACATACACACACACTTTCCCTTTGCCAAGACATTGTGGTGCAGGACTCTTTGATCTCCTTTACTGTAGGATTATGTCTGGCCCAAGACAAAGGTCTGAGCCTGGAGGGAGAACCAGGAGCCCTTTCGCCCAAGTCATGCGCCTCGCCTCTTGCCAAAAAGTGGCATGAATTGTCAGGAGAGCGTGGCAGGTTGCTTGGCGTGTTTGTGGATCAGGGCTCACATCTCCGCATGCATGAAAGGTGTGCCGACAGGTGTGAGTACAGCAAACGGGGATGAGAAAAGGATTAGAAACATCCGGAAACCATGGGGACCCAAATGCCTTGAAACGCAAGACGCAGCGCCTGGCATTCCTCTGCCGAGCTCAAATTATGCAGAAGAAGACGCACACTGACCATTTACGACGACAATGATTGGTGATTTAAGGCAGCCTTCGGAGCTTTGCTATGCAAATGCAACACCTGTAGTGGAACGCAACCCAACAATTGCTCGGTTCCTAGCGAGTCCTAAATGGACACAATCAAACCTGCTGATGCATTTGAGTTCGGATTCCCCACCGACCCTGGTTTGGGGATTTTTTTGTTCATTCCTGCGCTTCTCCCCACAGGTGTTGAATTAGCATAGCAAAGCCAGGTGAGTTGTGTGATTGCCAATGGATGCCGTTGCGAATGGTCATTTGTAAACATGCATGCTCTGCAGGGAAATGTTGGCTCTCTCCTCTGTTCTCCAAGGCCTCCAGGCTCTGTATTTACAACTGAACTGATGGAGACACACCTCAGACAGATGAAGATGTTGTGCAAATCTACATTGTGCAAATCTCTGCAATGGTTGGAGTATGCTTTCCTTCGACTGAACACCAAGGCTGCGTATCTCTCAATGTCTTTGGTATTTTCCCTCCAAGATATGCGGAAGCCATAGCTGCTTTTTTGCAAGTACAACAGGCAAATATAGTCCAACAATGTGCAACTTTGTGGCCACTTACATCTCATCTGAAACAGACCAGGCCTTACTCTACAACTTCCAGATTTTTCTTGCCTTAGGAGAAGATGGGAGGTATGCTACAGGATCACTTTGGCACTATCTCTTTGTCTCATGTGCTTCAGAAACGAGCTTTTACCATAGACTTCCGTTCCAACATTTTGGATGAATGGATTGCCTTCAGTTCTGTCAGTTAATCTAAACTCAACCAGAGCCATGGGACAATGTGAATGGTGGGGTGTGTTGGAGAATTCCATGGATTCAAATAGTTGTGCTCTAGTTTGGGTTAGCAATGGGATGGAAACCCTTGAGAAACCAGAGACAACTGGCAACTGAAGTCCAAAATCATACAATCATAGAATCATAGAATTCTAGAGTTGGAAGAGACCTCCTGGGCCATCCAGTCCAACCCCATTTTGCCAAGAAGCAGGAATATTGCATTCAAAGCCCCCCTGACAGGTGGCCATCCAGCCTCTGTTTCAAAGCCTCCAAAGAAGGAGCCTCCACCACACTCCGGGGCAGAGAGTTCCACTGCTGAACAGCTCTCACAGTCAGGAAGCTCTTCCTAATGTTCAGGTGGAATCTCCTTTCTTGTAGTTTGAAGCCATTGTCCCATTGCGTCCTAGTGTCCAGGGAAGCAGAAAGCAAGCTTGCTCCCTCCTCCTCCCTGTGGCTTCCACTCACATAGTTATGCACGGCTATCATATCTCTTCTCAGCCTTCTCTTCTTCAGGCTAAACATGCCCAGCTCCTTAAGCCTCTCCTCATAGGGCTTGTTCTCCAGACCCTTGATCATTTTAGTCACCCTCCTCTGGACACATTCCAGCTTGTCAATATCTCTCTTCAATTGTGGTGCCCAGAATTGGACACAATGTGATTCCAGGTGTGGTCTAACCAAAGCGGAATAGAGCATGGGGAGCATGACTTCCCTGGATGTAGACATTATGCTCCTATTGATGCAGGCCAAAATCCCATTGGCTTTTTTTGCCACCACATCACATTCCTGGCTCATGTTTAACATCTGATGGACCAAATGTTTGGGAAACAATGTCAAATGCCTTGAAAGTTGGACTAGTGACCTCATCACATTGAGAAATGTCCCCATCGTAGGACATCTCAGACCCTTTTCAAGCATGGAGAGAGACGTCATCACATGAAGTTAAACTACTTCCGACCATCATGCATAGCCTTCCGTAGTTGAAAAGAGGCAGAGATGTCCTGAAAGGAGGGAACTCAAGCAATAGGGTTTAGGAACCTCATCACATTGAGAAACCTCCCCATTGCAGGACACTTCAGTCTCTTTTCAAGCATGGAGAGAGAGGCACAGAGCTCATTATATGATGTCAAACTACTTCCAGTCATTCTGCAGAGACTTTGGTGGTTGAATGGAACTAGGACTATCCTGAAAGGAGGGAACTCCTGCAATCGTGTCCGGGAACCTCATCCCATTGAGACATTTTCCAGTTGTAGGACACTTTAGCGTCTTTTCAAGCATGGAGAGAAAGACATGGAGTTCATCACTTGATGCTAAAATACTTCTGGTCATCATGCATAATCTTCAGTGGTTGAAAAGGAGTAGGAATGTCCTGGAAGGAGGGAACTCCAGCAATGGTTTTCAGGAACCTCATCACATTGAGAAATGTCCCCATTGCAGGACACTTCAGCCTCTTTTCAAGCATGGGGAGAGAGGCATAGAGCTCATCACATGACATTCAACTACTTCTGGTCATCGTGCATAACCTTCAGTGGTTGAAAAGAGACAGGAATGTCCTGGAAGGAGGGAACTCCAGCAGTCGTTTCCAGGAACCTCATTACATTGAGACATCTCCTAATTGTCGGACACTTCGGCCTCTTTTCAAGCATGGAGAGAGAGGCATGGAGCTCATCACATGACGTTCAACTACTTCTAGTTGTTGTGCATAACCTTCAGTGGTTGGAAAGAGGCAGGAATGTCCTGGAAGGAGGGAACTCCAGCAGTCGTTTCCAGGAACCTCATCGCATTGAGAAATCTCCCAATTGTAGGACACTTCAGTCTCTTTTCAAGCATGGAGAGAGAGGCATGGAGCTCATCACATGACGTTCAACTACTTCTGACCATCATACATAACCCTCAGTGGTTGAAAAGAGGCAGAAGTTGGAAGGAAAACAGCCCATAGATGTGTCTTAACAATGGGGCTTGGAAGGAGAGCATCCCATAGAGGCAGAAAAGTTTCCCCTGAAACAAAAATAGTAATACGGGGAAGGCGGAGAAAGTGTGATGATTTGGAACCTGGCCAACAATGGGGGGAAACGAAGAGGCAAGCAGGTGTGATGGGAAGACTGAACTTGGAATGGGGCAACTGGTGATGGAAAGGGACGATTGCCTTCACTAGACATACGGACCCCCGTGCTTCTCAACATCCATGTGATGAAGTCCTAGGACTCTGGAGGCCAGCATTTGAATCCTTCCTTGGATACAGAAGCCCACTGGAAATGGACTCCCACTTTCTGTATCAACTTCAGAGGAAGGCAAGGGTTGAATAGATATTGGAGGGGGAAAACATATCTGCAGAACAGTGTTGATATGTGACACAGATAAAAATACCAACAGATTGTATTGCAGATCTGAGTAGATATGGTGTCTATGGGGCTGCAATGTTTTGGATAACGGTTAAGAAAGTGCAATTTCCATTTATATTCATGGGCTCTGCGTGTTCCCGGGGGGCCGTGCCCTCTGCGGTTAACCTTTCCTCTGAGCTGTTTCCCTTCGGAGATGGTGCCACTGGCCCGCCTTTGTCTAGGGCAGGAGAGGAGGCTGCGGCAGCAGGAGCGGATGGCACTGCTAGGTATCCGCTGATGTAAATTTAACACGATAGGTAAACTTTTCACCCACGTCCCCGAAGAGCAGCCGGGTAAATGAGAGTTTACAGTTTCGCCTGGATGTCCCTTTCGGTTCACTGCTCTGGCAGAAAGTTTGCACTCATCCTCCTAATTGCAGCATCTCCAGCCTTCCCTCCCAGGTCCAGAGGGGAAAGGGGGGTACCCAGAATCCTGCTGGCATCTTACGCATGGGAAGGGGATCCTTTTCTATCCAAAGCCAGACGTTCGCTTTCCATTCAAGGCTGCAAAAACAGAGCTATACATATGATAGCACTGTGCATTTAGATTGCATATTCGCATGTATTTTAGTGGATTGGATTCTGTGTTCAGCTGCATTGCAGTCTGTGTTTAGTTGCATCGGATTCTGTGTTTAGTTGCATTGAATTCTGTGTTTAGTTGCATTAGATTTTGTGTTTCATTGCACTGGATTCTGTGTTTAGTTGCCTTGGATTCTATTTTTAGTTGCACTGGATTCTGTGTTTAGTTGCATTCAGTTGTATGTTTAGTTGCATTGCATGTATATATAGTTGCATTGGATTCTGTGTTTAGTTGCATTGAGTTCTATGTTTAATTGCATTGGATTCTGTGTTACATTGGCTTGGATTCTACTTTTGGTTGCATTGGATTCTGTGTTTAGTTGCATTGAGTTCTATATTTAATTGCATTGGWTTCTGTGTTACATTGGCTTGGATTCTACTTTTGGTTGCATTGGATTCTGTGTTTAGTTGCATTCAGTTGTATGTTTAGTTGCATTGCATTCTATATGTAGTTGCATTGGATTCCATGTTTAGTTGCACTGGATTCTGTGTTTAGTTGCATTGAGTTCTATGTTTAATTGCATTAGATTCTGTGTTACATTGSCTTGGATTCTACTTTTAGTTGCATTGAATTCTGTGTTTAGATGCATTCAGTTGTATGTTTAGCTGCATTGCATTCTATATATAGTTGCATTGGGTTCTGTGTTTAGTTGCATTGAGTTCTATGTTTAATTGCATTAGATTCTGTGTTTCATTGCATCGGATTCTGTGTTTAGTTGCCTTGGATTCTATTTTTAGTTGCATTGGATTCTGTGTTTAGTTGAACTGGATTCCATTTTTAGTTGCACTGGATTTTGTGTTTAGTTGCACTGCATTCTATATATATATATATATATATATATATATATCCACTGGATCATGTGTTTAGTGGCATTGGGTCCCATGTATAGTTGCACTGGATTCTGTGATTAGTTGTCATTTGGTGTCTTAGTTCCAATGCCCTTTGACACAAGGGCTGAGAAGCACAGTTAATGAATAGCTCCATATAGAAGTGTATACTACCGAGCGCCAATGTGCAATCGTAGCTGATGAGCATTGCCAAAAAGGACATTAATTGCTTTCAACCAGATGTTGTGATCCTCTACAAAAAGATAATTTGATGCAAGGGAAAGGAAATCTTCCTTCAACTCCATCCTATCCCCCTCCTATTGCCATTGATATGTTCCCATAGCTTTAGGCTCATGGAAATAGCTTGATGCTCCTGGGTTTAGTGCTATTTCTTCAACATTGACTTATTACTGAATTGTGACATTGGGCAATGCAATGCACAACCACATGCAGATGTGCATATGAGTGCATATGCATGCATCCAAGCACAATGACACTCCACGCACAACTCTGCTTCTACTGAATCCAGACATTCCACACTGGGAAACGAGGTGTCCAATGTTTTCCAAAGCAGAAAATGTGTCCATGCTGAAGGCACTAACTGTATCCCAGCCAAGATGTTTATGGCTCTTGGAAAATGCCACTGCTACCATTTGTCATGCTTTCCCGAAGAGAAAAACATAGATGTTATGCATTTATAATGTAAAAAAAGAAGAAGAGAGGAAGGTTATTGGCAATCGGCAACGTGCGTCTTGGAAAGTGCATCTGTTCCTACAAGCCGAGAGCACCCACCAAATTATTCTGATTAACCGGCCAGATTTCTAGCGATCCCATTAGCATACGTACCGCTGCTTTCCAAGCTTTATTTTTAAATGGTGGAGGAGGCATGGATGGGACGAGGAATGGCTGAGCAGCCAGGCATGGAAGAAGGAGAAGAGAAGGGACTCTTTGGGGGCGGGGGTGAGAAGATAGGAGATCCACCTCCAAATACGTGAAAGGTCGTGATTATGTGGGAAATGGAGATCATTTCCTGAGAGTCTGGGACCCTTTTCATAAGACAAGAAATAGAAGGACGGCTTGGAAACATGAGGACGCAAGGCCTAACTGTAAGAGATGTTTGGCGATGGACCAGAAGATGCTGAGATCTCCTTCATTGGAGGCTTTTCAACAGAGGTTGAATAATCATCTCTTGGGTCCTATTACAGCGCTTCTCAAACTGTGCTCCGCAGAGCCCTTAGGGAGATATCTGCGGTGTGCATAGGAATTTGTTCATTTCCCCCCCAATTAGTTCATACAAATATTCTCCACCCATCTGTCACTGGTCCATTTGACCCATCTGTCAAATCTTAAAATGCAATATGTCCTCTATGTCCAAAAGTTTCTTGGGATTCCATGAGATCAACTCCACCCCAGAGTATTGAAGGAACTAGCGGAAGTCATTTCGGAACCATTGGCAACCATCTTTGAGAGTTCTTGGAGAACGGGAGAAGTTCCAGCAGATTGGAGGAGGGCCAATGTGGTCCCAATCTTCAAGAAGGGAAAAAAGGATGACCCAAACAACTACCGTCCGGTCAGCCTCACGTCGATACCAGGCAAGATTCTGGAAAAGATTGTTAAGGAAGCGGTCTGCAAACACTTAGAAACAAATGCAGTCATCGCTAATAGTCAACATGGATTTATCAAAAACAAGTCATGCCAGACTCATCTGATCTCTTTCTTCGATAGAGCTACAAGCTGGGTAGATGCGGGGAATGATGCCGTGGATGTAGCGTACCTGGATTTCAGTAAGGCCTTCTTTGACAAGGTCCCCCATGACCTTCTGGCAAGGAAACTAGTCCAATGTGGGCGAGGCAAAACTACGGTGAGGTGGATCTGTAATTGGTTAAGTGGACAAACACAGAGAGTGCTCACTAATGCTTCCTCTTCATCTTGGAAAGAAGTGACAAGTGGAGTGCCTCAGGGTTCCGTCCTGGGCCCGGTCCTGTTCAACATCTTTATTAATGACTTAGATGAAGGGCTAGAAGGCATGATCATCAAGTTTGCAGACGACCAAATTGGGAGGGATAGCCAATACTCCAGAGGACAGGAGCAGAATTCAAAACGATCTTGACAGATTAGAGAGATGGGCCAAAACTAACAAAATGAAGTTCAACAGTGACAAATGCAAGATACTCCACTTTGGCAGAAAAATGAAATGCAAAGATACAGAATGGGGGACGCCTGGCTGAGAGCAGTACGTGTGAAAAAGATCTTGGAGTCCTCGTGGACAACAAGTTAAACATGAGCCAACAATGTGATGTGGCGGCAAAAAAAGCCAATGGGATTTTGGCCTGCATCAATAGGAGCATAGTGTCTAGATTCAGGGAAGTAATGCTACCCCTCTATTCTGCTTTGGTTAGACCACACCTGGAATATTGTGTCCAATTCTGGGCACCACAATTGAAGGGAGATATTGACTCTAAGCTGGAATGTGTCCAGAGGAGGGCGACTAAAATGATCAAGGGTCTGGAGAACAAGCCCTATGAGGAGCGGCTTAAGGAGCTGGACAAGAGTAAAGGAAATATTTTTGTCTTTGGAGTTGGGCCACCATTAGGATTTCTGTTTGGCAGACTTTTTGATCATATATCAATGGGGGGAATGTGACCTTAGGAAAGTCCTCTTTCAGAGCACCCAACTTGCTGCTCCGCTCCTTCACATGCCTGGGCCAGCAAACTAGCTGGCCCAAACCAAGTCTGCCTCCTTCATGGGGTCATTCAAAATGCCCTCCTGTATCTTAAGCTTTGCTTGGCTGCGGGTGGGGCGTTTCACAGTCTTGTCTCTCCCATTCTGGCCTCATGTGCTTTTCTCCCTGGGCCTTTTTTCCAACCTGGGAGCTTGAGCAATGAAAACTCAACAGACCCCTCCTAGGGTTGAGCAAGGGAAGGAATGGAAGAGGGAAAGAGCAAGAGAGAGGAGTAAGTCAGGGCAGGAAGAGATTAACGTCCGCACCCGCTGCAGGCCAGCGCTGAGAAACTGACCAGCAGGAACCGGGTTATTAGGATAATTAAAAGTGCTTAGACTCGCCTGCCCTCGAGCGCGGGCTTCAGAAGAGGCCTACAATCCTGGCAACGCGATGCCCGCTCTCCGTCCCCGCTTTACGCCGCCTATGCAACCGTTCTGAGCGTGTCAGTAAAAAATCCATGAAGGCTGCAGGCTAGCAATCTATTAAACTTGAATGTTGTGTGATTCCTAAATAATAAGCAACTTCATCTGCTCAAATCCCAAGCCTCTTATAAGCAAGGATGTTATTGTTGCTGGGGTTTTGTTTTGTGTTTTTTCGTCTCTCTCTCTCTCTCTCTCTCTCCAAACAATAAAGACCTTCCTTGGAAAATGTCCCGATGCAAACAGACATCATTAAAAGGACAGATGTCGGTTCTGTCGCGCTAACAAGGAACTTTGGTTTCGAGCGAAAGGGTGGCAGCATGCAAACCGCACACGGCGGATGTGGCGAGGGCTTCTGTCTTCTCCGGGGGAGAATGACACCATCCGCGCTCATCCAAACAAGGATGAGGAGTGCAAGCCACCTTGGCACCATGTTGCAAATGTGTCACTCAACGTAGCTAATGAGGGCTCTGGTAGGAAAAACAAAAGATGGCAGCTCATATCCTACACAAAGCAAGTGGAGCAAAACCTGGGCCCATGCGGCAACATACATCCCCCACGGCCTCCAGGATGTATATTTGCATTTCGAGATATGGCATTCAGGGAAATTCGGTGATCCGGCAGCTGGATCCCATGGTAACATTTTGGACAGAAGCATTGACTACAAAATCCTGGGTTAATCCAAACTAGAACAGAGCAATTGAACCCATTCTTCAATAGTGAGTCAATGTACCAAAAACTCCAGTTGGTTCCATGGTCCTACTCTAGTTGGCCTTTCCTTCCCTTGGTAGCTGTAGTACCTTGAAGGAAACTTGAGGGACTTTCCAATGGTTAAGAAGCACTTCGTCTTGGCTTGGAAGGGAAAAGGGATGGGGATGGACTTTGCACCCCTTTCCCTTGAAGCCGGAGTCACCTTCATCTTCATGATGTTGACAAGCTGGAATGTGTCCAGTGGAGAGCGACTAAAATGATCCAGGATCTGGAGAACAAGCCCTATGAGCTGGGCATGTTTAGCCTGAAGAAGAGAAGGCTGAGAGGAGACATGATAGCCATGTATAAATACGTGAGAGGAAGTCATAGGAAGGAGGGAGTGAACTTGTTTTCTGCTTCCCTGGAGACTAGGACGCAATGGAACCATGCGAACTACAAGAGAGGAGATTCCATCTGAACATCTGAACATGAGGAAGAATTTCCTGACTATGAGAGCCTTTTAGGGCTGGGCGGTTTCGTTTCGTTAATTCGTAATTCGTTAAAAATTCGTTATTTTTTTTGTTAACGAAGCGATAACGAACCATTCTGGAGCAGCTTAAAAACGAAACGAATTTTTCAATTCGTTTCGTAAATGCTTCGTATTTCGTTATGTATTCGTTTCGTTATTGGTTTGAGGTCGTTTCGTTATTATTTCCGCATGTCTGGGGCAAGTTTTATAGTTGTTTTTTGTTTAATTAGTGAAAAAAAATTATAATATCACACCAACAGTCAACAACAGAGGGAGAGGGAAGCTTCAGAAGTTCCCCCTGTCCCATTTGGAGGTTTTTAGCGTATTGCGCGGTCGCGTCCGCCATTAACGAATCGATTCGTTATTGTTTCGTTATTGTTTTGTAATTTTTTTACCATTTACGAAATTTCGTAAATATTGAACTTTTTTAAAGAAAAATTTTGGAATTCTTTTAAATATCGAAATGCAAAAAACCCCAAAAAACGAATCGATTTTAGAAACAAATTTTTCCGTTGTTACCCAGGCCTAGAGCCTTTCAGCAGTGGAACTCTCTGCCCCGGAGGGAGCGTGGTGGAGGCTCCTTCTTTGGAAGCTTTTCAATAGAGGCTGGATGGCCATCTGTCAGGGGTGATTTGAATGCAATATTCCTGCTTCTTGGCAGAATGGGGTTGGACTGGATGGCCTAGGGGGTCTCTTCCAACTCTAGGATTCTTTCTCCCTTTCCCAATGGAAAACACAATATTAGTGCCTTCGCAGAACTGGGGGAATTGTGGGATGTAAGATGAAGGACTGGGAAATCATCCCACATGTATCTTTGTGCCTTCAAGTTTCTTGTTCACTTATGGTGACCCCACAATTGAATTCAAATCCATGGGCATAGAGTTGCATAGATGTGAGATCAAGATCCATGCATATATACCTTCTCATCTGTCCTTGCTGGAATTGGACTCCCATTTGGGGAAAAAGATGTGATATAAATGGAAGAAAGAAGCTACGATGGGGCTAACCTGAGGCGAGATCAGGGGCCCTCCCTCCCGCACACCCCAAAGGGCCCCAAGGTGCCTACTTATCATAAGATGCTATATCTTGCCTTGCCATACAAACACCTGGCAGCCGACAACCATGAGGATGCTCAGCACATCAAAATGTAGGAATGGGAGCCATATAGCTAGAGGCAAGTAAACAACCGTGCAGGAGCGGCAGAATAAAAATAGACAGCCTAGATTAAAACAAATCAAGCCAAACAGACCAGGATTTAAGACCTGGATGCTCCAGCCTCCACAGACCTGTGTGGGTCGAGATGCCTTCTGGGCAACTCCACGCTTGTATCTCAATAGGCCCACGCGTTGCCAGATCCTCCTTAGTGCAAGGTGTCTGCCTCTTCCTTGCAATCTCTCTGTTTCTCTCCTCCACTCACTTCTTTGCCCTTCTACTCTCTGCCCATCTCAGTCTGAGCTCTGGCTTTGTCCAGAGCTTCTCCTAACCCAGGTATCTTGATCTTCTCCTTCACTGAGAACCTGGAGGATCTCTATGCAGAATCCCTCTGTCTAGAAGATACCCATGGTGGGCATCCTTTGAATTGCAGAGGTCCAACCTATATACACCTGACTTACTTGTCTGCTTGTTGCACAGGTTGGCATTCCCTACTGACCACGCAGTCACCCCAAAAGTCCCCCTTTGAACTGGTGTCACCTTTCCCAGTAGCCCTTAACTGGATGGTAATGAATAGGAGGCATCAGAACATTGTCCAGCTATATTACTCTGTTGTGGAGGGGCAAAAAGACAATGTCATTGCTGTCCATCCAGATCTGTTCCTATAGGTTTTCTGGAGGTCCAACAAGACAATGTCATTGCTGTGCATTTGGACATATTCCTAGAGGTTCTCTGGAGGTGCAGAAGACAGTGTCATTGCTGTGCATCCAGGTATGTTTCCATGGGTCCTCTGGAGGTGCAGAAGACAATGTCATTGCTGTGCATCCAGGCATGTTTCCATTGGTCCTCTGGAGGTGCAGAAGACAATGTCATTGCTGTGCATCCAGATATGTTCTTATAGGTCTTCTGAAGGTCCAAGAAGACAATGTCTTTTCTGTCCAACCAGATATGCTCCTATAGGTCTTCTTGAGGTCCAAGTAGGCAAAGTTATTGCTGTGCAACCAGATATGTTGCTATAGATGTTCTGGAGGTCCAAGAAGACAGTGTCATTGCTGTTCATACAGGCATGTTTCCATTGGTCCTCTGGAGGTGCAGAAGACAACGTCATTGCTATGCATTTGGAGATATTCCTAGTGGTTCTCTGGAGGTCCAAGAAGGCAATGTCATTGCTGTACATCCAGATATGTTTTTAATAGGTCTTTTGGAGATCCAAGAAGACAATGTCATTGCTGTGCATCCAGATATGTTCTTATAGGTCTTCTGAAGGTCCAAGAAGACAATTTCATTTCTGTCCAACCAGATATGCTCCTATAGGTCTTCTTGAGGTCCAAGAAGACAATGTCATTGCTGTGCAACCAGATATGTTGCTATAGATCCTCTGGAGTTGCCTATGTTTCTATAGCTGGAGGCAGAACAGTGACAACATCCAGACCTCCACAGGACGGCTCAAGGATGTCATTATCCCTCTATCTATTGGGAAATTGTTGGATGCCTTTCTACTACTTTTACCCCCCTCTGCCATTCAGTAAATGGTCATGTTGGTGGAGCTGAATAATCGGGAATATGATAAATGTTGACAAACCTACTACCTTGGGAAGTGTTTGGATAAGTGAGCAGCTTTGTAACTTCCTGCTTCCATGGAATGCAGTTGTATTATATCATTCACAGAAATGCAATTCAATTTCTGTTCTTAGAAAGTCCTCAGTTGCTACCAAGGGTGCATCTACACAGTGGAATGAATGCAGCTTGAGTCCACACAATGCTATGGAATCCTGGGAGTTGTAGTTTGGTGATGCACTGCTGCTCTTTGGCAGGGGAGGCTAGAAACCTTGCAAAACTAGAACTCCCAGGATTCTATAGCCTTGAGCTATGCCAGCTAAAGTGATATCTGACTGCATTAATTCTGTGGCGTAGATGCATCCCAAGACTTGCTCCCTTGGCACGATTCCTCTGTAGCTTCTTGGCATTGTGGTTGAGCCAGGCCTGGGATGTTTGCCTACCTGTTACTCTTAGGACAGGGTGGGGTGGTGCTTCTGAACACTGTGGGTTGTTGTTTTTTCCCCCCTTTTTGCATGGCCGTCAGCCTTGACAAGACACCCGCGTTTCCCTGGAACACTTCAAATTGCCTTTTTTACACTTCACCGCTCTGTGCCAACCCTGATGCATGTTGTTTGTGTGTGTTTGCTTAGCGTACATTATCCGATCCGTCACCCAGCGAAAGGTGGGAAGGAAGGAGCACCGGCGTCTCACTGCCGCAGGTCAGGCGCAAATATTTTTCAGGAGCGGCTGACGGCCTCCTGTCACTGGGAGAAGCAGGGAGCAGAACATGGCATAGCCCATAATGCTCCAACTCAGGGCCGGGGACAGAGCGATGGGCCTGAACCCAAGAGGCCGTCCGGCATTTGGAGATGGCACAGCGAACACCTTTCCAACCCTGCGCCCGGGCTGAGCGGCATCACGTTAACAGGAACGGACAGGCGAAGGGGATGTCAGCCGCACTCGCCGGGCAAATCGGCATATTTCTTCTGACGGCCAAAGTCACCAAAGAACTCGCTTGGCTGGTAGGCTGAGGAAGAAGCAAGGCCTGCTTTGATGTGGATCTGGAAGCAATGCTCTCCTTATGGAATGGGGAGGAAAGCCCAGAATCAAGTGGAAGGTTCTTCCTGGCGATGGACGAAGAGGTGGACTTGGTCTAAAGGTAAAGTTAAGGTAGTCCCCTGACATTAAGTCCAGTCATGTCTGACTCTGGGGTGTGGTGCTCATCTCCATTTCTAAGCCGAAGAGCCAGCGCTGTCCATAGACACCTCCAAGGTCATGTGGCCAGCATGACTGCATGGAGCGCCGTTACCTTCCCACCGGAGTGTTACTTATTGATCTACTCACATTTGCATGTTTTCGGTCTACCAGACCTCAAACTGTATTTTGAAGCATCTGCAATTTTGTGGATGACATGATTGGATGATGGTAGAAGACAAGAGGATTTTGACTATAGAAGGTTGCGATTTACCATTTGGATGGCACACATATATTTGGTTACGACAAATCCAAAATAGACAAGAGATTCACAAATAATGAAGGTGGGACTGAGAGCAGGGCCTCCCCAGACAATCTTAAAATCCTGGAGGGACTTTAAGATCATCTAAGGAGGCCCTGCTCTCAGTCCCGCCTTCATCACAAGTATGGCTGGCGAGGACCAGAGAGAGGGCCTTCTCAGTGGTGGCCCCTCGGCTATGGAATGCCCTTCCTAAGGATATCATATCAGCCCCCTCCCTTTTAATATTTCAAAAGAGAGTCAAGACTTGGCTCTTTGAGCAGGCATTTCCAAATACAGTGTAATAGGGACTTGGTCTACCAAACGTGAAACTGAAGTATCTGCGATTTTGTGGATGACATGATTGGATGATGGTAGAAGACAAGACAAGAGGATTATGAAGGTTACGATTTACCATTTGGATGGCACACATATATTTGGTTACGACAAATCCAAAATAGACAATAGTTTCACAAACAAATAATATTATGATAATTTGGTTAAAGCATAAATAAATATATTTGGTTATGACAAATCCAAAATAAATAAGAGCTTCACAAATAATGAAGGTGGGACTGAGAGCAGGGCCTCCTCCAGGTCTTTAAGATCATCTGGGGAGGCCCTGCTCTCAGTCCTGCCTTCATCACAAGTACGGCTGGCAGGGATGAGAGACGGGGCTTTCTTAGTGGTGGCCCCTCGGCTATGGAATGCCCTCCCAAAGGATATCAGATCACCCCCCTCCCTTTTAATATTTTGAAAGAGAGTCAAGACTTGGCTCTTTGAGCAGGCATTTCCAAATACAGTGTAATAGACATAGAAAAATGGATTGGTTGAATGATGATTGGACAGTGTTTTAATAGGAGACCCTAATATGTATGTTTTTATTAATTTTGTTATGGTTTTATTATCTGATTGTTTTTATTGTATTGAAATTGTATTGTATGGTCTGGCACCAATTGCAAACCACCCCAAGTCACCTGCGGGCTGAGAGGGATGGTATATAAATATAGTGAACAAATAAATAAATAATTTGGTTAAAGCATAAATTGAAATTTGAACATAAGACTCTGTCAGTGGCATCAGCCGCACAGCAAGGCAGGAGACAGATTGATCACAGCCACCTTAGGCTATAAACTACTTTATTTTACAGCTATATACATTAGAAGCACATCGTAAACTTGCTTCTTTACCGTCCGATCGTAACATCGTGAACACACGAACTGTTATCAGTACTAGTCCACACCTCCTGCATTCCAGAGTTACGTATGACGTATGACACACGACTCTGCATCCATTTGTTCTATACACTTGATTTATGACCTCTCTAGGTATGCCGTTCCCTCCATGGTTCAGTTAACTCTTTCCACATAAGAATACACTCGGCACATAGCTACTGCATTTTAAACAAGCATACATACTTTGAAATCTACATTACAAATTTCAAACAGCTTCAACAGACTCCACTCCGGATGTCGCCACCTGAAGCTTTCCAGGTGATACGGAAAGAAGACAAAGAGTTGTGGATAAGAAGATACAAGGCAACACTCAAGTATTGGATGGTTCACTTATAGGCAAATTAAACAGAAATGTAAACAAGATCTTCAACATGGCTTTGAAAAAGAAATAACCGAGTTGGAAAAAATATTATGGCCAGAAAAAAAGAAAGAATGAAAGCAGCGCTCTTGTTCCAGGTTGCATGTTGCGCGCGGAACTGTCCTACTTAAAGCTGGAGCATGGCTCAGTGAGCACACAAGAACCGACAAGGGAAAGCCAGGCCGTACGCCGAAGGAGGACAAACAGAAGCGTGCTCCACTCACGTCCTCCAAATGTTTGGGATTTCAACTCCCAGAAGCCTCAGCCGCCTTGGCCAAGAACCAGGGATTCTGGGAGCTGAAGTCCGAAACACACGGGGGAGCAGAGTTTGGAAACACGGGTCCAAGTAGTCCAAGACAACACCAAGTTTGCAGACGACACCAAATGGGGAGGGAGAGCCAAGACTCCAGAGGACAGGAGCAGGATTCAAAGCGATCTTGACAGATTAGAGAGATGGGCCAAAACTAACAAAATGAAGTTCAACAGTGACAAATGCAAGATACTCCACTTTGGCAGGAAAAACGAAATGCAAAGATACAGAATGGGGGACAATGCCTGGCTCGAGAGCAGTACTTGTGAAAAAGATCTTGGAGTCCTCGTGGACAACAAGTTAAACATGAGCCAACAATGTGATGTGGCGGCAAAAAAAGCCAATGGGATTTTGGCCTGCATCAAGAGGAGCCTAGTGTCTAGATCCAGGGAAGTCATGCTCCCCATGCTCTATTCCTCTTTGGTTAGACCACACCTGGAATTCTGGCACCACAATTCAAGAGAGATATTGACAAGCTGGAATGTGTCCAGAGGAGGGCGACTAAAATGATCAAGGGCCTGGAGAACAAGCCCTATGAGGAGTGGCTTAAGGAGCTGGGCATGTTTAGCCTGAAGAAGAGAAGGCTGAGAGGAGATATGATAGCCATGTATAAATATGTGAGAGGAAGCCACAGGGAGGAGGAGGGAGCAAGCTTCCTTTCTGCTTCCTGGAGACTAGGACGCAATGGAACAATGGCTTCAAACTACAAGAGAGGAGATTCCATCTGAACATGAGGAAGAACTTCCTGACTGTGAGAGCCGTTCAGCAGTGGAACTCTCTGCCCCGGAGTGTGGTGGAGGCTCCTTCTTTGGAAGCTTTGAAACAGAGGCTGGATGGCCATCTGTCAGGGGTGCTTTGAATATTCCTGCTTCTTGGCAGAATGGGGTTGGACTGAAGGGTGGCCCAGGAGGTCTCTCCCAACTCTTGGATTCTAGGATTCTAAGATTCAAAGCTGAAAGGGGGACTGAGAAACATTAGTCCAAAAGTGCAAAGGGTAAACCAGAGAGGCCATGGTTCAAGTAGGTTTGGGTGCAATTGTTCTGCAGATATGGCATGGCCTGGGATGAACAGCATTCGCTCGGCCAGTAGGCTTGTTGCTCAACTAGATCAGCATCTTGTATTTAAACTGGGACAGAGGGTTGCCTGACCTTTTGCTCTCAGTGCTTTAATTGACTGATGTGCCTCCACTGCTTCATCACATTGGGGCTTTAACATGGGCAGCCCCAGTCTTTTGAAGCAAGCAGAATTCTGGGAAATGTAGTTTAGGGCAGGGACTTTTGAGTTCTCTGCCACAGGAGTCCTCGTCTTCCCAAACTACATTTCCCATAATTTTGTTCACTCAAGAAGAACATGGCTGTCTGCTTTAAAGCTTTAATGTGATCTGTAGCTGTGTATCTCCACACTGTAGAATGAATGCCATGTTGACACCATTTGAACTGCCACGGCTTATTGCTACAGAATCCTGGGAGGTGTAGTTTGTCACTCCAAGCAGAAGAGTCTAGAGATCTTGTGAAACTACAGCTCCCAGGATTTCATGGCCCTTTAAGTATGGTGAATTGCATTTATTCCACGTTGTATCTCCACACTGGGATGGACTTTGTCCAGACAGCCTTCTCCATCTCCAGTTGGGATCCATTTCCCATCTCCATCTCCAACTGGGGTCCATCATCCCCATTCTTCCCTTTCTTCACCCATCATAGGACACAAGAAGGCTGTAATCGGAGGTTTAGCACAGATGGTAAATCACCAGCAACTATAAGATCTATCAACCGAAAGGTTGGTGTGAGCGGCCGACCGTCAGCCCTGCTCGCTGTTTACCTAAGCAGTTCGAAAACAGCTTTAGCTGTAATTAGAGAAATTAGGTACTGCTAAAAGCAGGGGGAGGTGTTTTACAATGCCATAAAGAAAAAGAAGATCAGAAAATGCTGGAATGAGAAAGTCCTGACGGCTCTTCGTCATAGAGGAAACAATCCCCTGCAAATACTCTGAGAAGCACTTTAATTACCCCTTGGGTTGCTCTTTACTTTTGATTTAAAACCTTCCTAATAGAGACATCCTCTGTCCAGCATTTACTTTTAAAGTTTTAACTATTACATTTGGCCTAGCCATAGGTTTTTAAATTCTTCTGCGTTATTGTCTACTCGTGAGTTATATTAATTGTATTGTTTATTTTGTTTATTACTTGTTGTTTTGTTATTGCTTGCTGTTTTTGATGTGTTGTTGGGCTTGGCCTCACGTAAGCCACTCCAAGTCCCTTGGAGAGATGGTGGCAGGGTATAAATAAAGTTTATTATTATTATTATTATTATTATTATTATTATTATTATTATTTTGTCGTGTCAGGAGCGACTTGAGAAATCGCAAGTCACTTCTGGTGTGAGAGAATTGGCCGTCTGCAAGGACGTTGCCCAGGAGACGCCCGGATGATTTGATGTTTTATCATCCTTGTGGGAGGCTTCTCTCATGTCCCCTTTGCATGAGGAGCTGGAGCTGATAGCGGGAGCTCATCCGCACTTTCCCTGGATTTGAACCTGCGACCTGTCAGTCTTCAGTCCTGCCGGCACAGGGGTTTAACCCACTGTGCCACCGGGGGCTCCTTATTATTATTATTACTATTATTATTATTATTATTATTATTATTATTATTATTATAATAGAGGATGGAGTGACAGCACCCCCTGTGGACTCGAGCCCAACCGTCCATGGCATAGAAACAACACCTCCTTTTGTGCTGTCTGTCTGAGTATGGTCTATACCAGGGGCCCTCAAACTAAGGCCAGGGGCCAGACACGGCCCTCCAAGGTCATTTACCCAGCCCTCACTCAGGGTCAACCCGAGTTCAAAGGTCATGAGTTCAAAGCCAGCCCGGGTTGGAGTGGGTTTCCAACCAATTGTGTAGCCTGTTGTCGACCTTTGCAACCCGAAAGACAGTTGCATCTGTCAAGTAGGAAAAAAGGTACCACCTTAAAGTGTGGGGAGGCTAAATTAACTGATTTATGAGGCCATAAGAAGACTCCAGCAAAGCATTCCAGCGGGAAGCATGCGGGGAATGCGGAAGTGCTTCATCAGCGTTGCAGATGGACGATGAAAGCGACAGCTCCCCTGGCGGCCAGAAAAAAGTTAAATAGCCTCTGTGTATGTCTGTATATGTTTGTATGTCAAAAATTGGCATTGAATGTTTGCCATATATGTGTACACTGTAATCCGCCCTGAGTCCCCTGCGGGGTGAGAAGAAGGGCGGAATAGAAATGCTGTAAATAAATAAATAAATAAGTCTGAAACAACTTGAAAGCATACAACAACAACAACAACAACAACAATTTTATCTCATCAGCCAAAACCAGGCCCACACTTCCCACTGAAATACTAATAAGTTTATATTTGTTAAAATATAAACAGTGGTCCACGCTCTTGTTGCATCCCAAATAGGTTACTGCAACGCACTCTACATGGGGTTGCCCTTGAAGACTGTTCGGAAACTTCAACTGGTCCAGCGAGCAGCAACCAGATTGCTCACTGGAGCGTCATACAGGGAGCACACCACCCCCCTGCTATGTCAGCTCCACTGGATCCAATTCCGAGCACAATTCAAAGTGCTGGTTTTGACCTACAAAACCCTATACAGTTCCGGCCCAGTGTATCTGTCTGAACGTATCTCCCTCTACGTCCCAGCTTGGAGTTTGAGATCTTCTGGGGAGGCCCTGCTCTCAACCCCACCGCTATCACAAGTGAGGTTGGTGGGGATGAGGAGCAGGACCTTCTCAGTGGTGGCCCCTCACCTGTGGAACTCACTCCCGGGGGAAATTAGGTCATCAACATCCCTCCTCTCCTTCAGGAGGAAATTAAAAATGTGGTTGTGGGACCAGGCCTTCGGGCAATCTGACAACTAGATAAAGACAATTAGACTAGGACTGACAGGACTGACAAAGTGGAATTGGAAATTGGACTATGAGATGGCGAACGCTGAGCATTAATTAGGTGAAAGCGGTTTTATTGGTTTTATTGGTTTTATTGTTGTAATGCAGAAACTGATTGTTAATTGTTTAATTGCTGCTATATTGTTTTTATTCTACTGTTATGTTGATGCCGGCATCGAATTGTGCCTTTGTAAGCTGCCCTGAGTCCCCTCCGGGGTGAGAAGGGCGGGGTAGAAGTAACCGAAATTAATAATAATAATAATAATAATAATAATAATGATGATGATGTATTATTTTTAAGTGGGTTTTTTTTTGCACTACAAATAAGATATGTGCAGTGTGCATAGGAATTCATTTATGTTTTTTCAAATTATAATCCGGCCCTCCAACAGTTTGAGGGACTGTCACCTGGCCCTCTGTTTAAACAGTTTGTGGACCACTGGTCTATACAAACGGCATTGAATGTTTGCCATGTATGTGTACTTGTGATCCACCCTGAGTCCCCTTCGGGGTGAGAAGGGCGGAATATAAATAAAGTGTTGTTGTTCTTGACTAAGAAACCCAACATGCTGAGATATCAATACTCTTGTGTTGAAAGTTTTGGGGAGAAAATGCATGCGTTGGTTGAGATCCCACATCAACAAGGAGCAACATAACGTCATGCAGCCAATGTCAGTGGGGGTTGCGCCATGCCACCCCAGGAGTGATGAGCATCCAAGTGTCCATGTACCAGGTGCGTCCACATAAGCAACTCTTCTTCCATAGCTTGCAACTGAAGAGAGCCGTTCTCCATCAACGGTGCCATTGTTTCCATAGCAAACATCAGCAAGGCACACCCACACGATTCAGTGCATTGCGTTCTTTCCAAACACTTCCCCTTTTCTTCAGGATTCACCTCATATCTAGAAATACGGTTCAGACCTTTGTCATGTTCCATAGAAAGGAAATTATGATATCACTCCTTACCAATGAGTCCAAAATGCAGGCCTATCCCACTAATTCAACCGCTTTACATGAGTTTGGCCGAACAATAGACTCGGGATCAATGCAACATTCCGATTTCCCAAACGCAGCCTATGTATGAGAGGGCCAGCCATTTAGCTATTTGTTTTAACTGGAGGGGAGAAATGAAGAAAGGTTAAACAATCATTACTATGCTATTAATTACTCCATTCTTTGTTAATTCGTCAAAGCCCCCCTAGCTAGTTATTGGTTCTGGATCGATTTCAGCTTTAGCCTAATCCCTGCTGCATCCTAACTAAGCTCTCGGCCTTGGCGATTATATTTGTGCAATAAATAAATACCGTATTCTGGAGAAATCGAGGAGTTTCCTCCTATTGCAAAGCGCCTGTGGTTTAATCCATTGTAAATACAAGTCTAGATTTGGGAGAAAATTGTATCTTTTTGGCTACAGTTTGTACAATCTCCCAGAAGGCGATGAGAACCAACCGCCCTGAGTCACCTAAGGGCTTAGAAGAGTGGTATACAAATAAAGTAAATAAATAAATATAAAAAGTAACTTTTGCAAGCTCCTCTGGAATCAATGGGCCCAAAGGCACAAGTCTAGATTTGGGAGAAAATTGTATTTTTTTGGCTACAGTTCGTACAATCTCCCAGATGTTATTTATTTACGTGTCAGGGGCAACCAGACCATTGTATTACATTTCTAACAGAACAGATAAAAAATCCCACAAAGTTTGCAAGCTTGGTAGTGGATTAAATGTCCTTTGACCAGTCTCTGGCCCCTTGGAGTGCCTCTGG